>JARQOC010000003.1:526750065-526831574 GCA_033576535.1 Allobates femoralis | reverse complement strand
TTTTTGTTTTTTTTGGGGGGGGTTTTGACATGGTAATAACTTACGGTAATATATGTGTATGTGCGTGCATAGACTAACAGACATACAATATGTGTATATCTGAGGCTATACTCTCCTTACCAGTATTTACCTGGATCGAGCACAGGCCACCCTATGGTCTACACCGGAATGCAGATGTCACTGTTCCAGCGGCAGCAGGACCAGTATGGTCTGTGATTGGTTGAGATTAGCTGCTGTGGTCAGACTTCCATAGCGCATCATCAGTGCCCTTTAACTCCCTGGTATTAACCTATTAGGTGTGATTCCAAACTACGCAGCCCTTCTGCCTTGTCTAACTGATGAATCCATTTCTCGCTGACGAAACATGAAAAATGCGATTTTTTTTTTTTCTTTGTAGCAAAAATTAGCAGTACTCTGAGAGCTTGAAATGTTACCTGTGGACAAATAAAGGATCCATCACATTTCTCCTTGTTTGGTGGTGTGCTGTTTCTTTCTACTATGTTTTTTTCAGCCCACATTTGAAGCTCAGGGGGCTTAGTTTAGTGCTGCATTCCTCTTTTCTGTATAAATGAGTTTATGAATGTTTAGAAATGAATTTTTACATGCTGACGTTGATAGTCTTACGAGGAAGCGTATGAAAGGGTCTCTTACTTTCCAAGCAGATGAGGGTATCACACGTGGGATACTGTCTTTCAAGCATTTACTATGAGATAGGAAGTAACTGAAATAGGTCTATTGTTTAATTGCAAATGGAAAGAAGGATGTCATACAGATGTTAAATTCAGACATATGGATGACATATGGAATACCATACAGATGAGAAATCTGTTTTCGTTTTATTTTTCTTTATTTCTCTACTAAAAAACAGCTATTAATTTTTATTTACTTGGACCCAGGCTTAGTTGTGCTCGATGCCCCCATATGTTGTTCAGGTAGGTATCTGCTGGCTGGGTAGAGACACAAATACTTGTGTCTTAATGCTGCCTCCAAGTAGCATAGTGCTCTGGAGATAAAGCAAATAAAATATAGTAGATTTCTCTGGCAGGTATCCATTAATAACAGTCTTCCAAGTTCTTACGTAATGAATGTTGACTTGTTTTTTGTTTTTTAAATTGTTGTATTCATCCGAAAAAACACTTTAGATTCAAACCAGAAGTTTCCATACATTATATAAAAAGACACACATGCATGTTTTTCTCACTATCTGACATGAAGTCAGAATAAACCTTTCCTATTTTAGGTCAATTAGGATTACCATAATTATTTATATTTAGCCAAATGCCAGAATAATGAGAGAGAATGTTCTAAGGCATTTTTATTACTTTTTCCAAAGTCACAAGTGGCACATACACTAAGATTATTATGCCTTTAAACAATGTGAGGCAGCACATATGATGTTACTTCTGATAGGTTAATTGGCAACATCTAATTTCATAAGAGACACACCTGTGGATGTATTTTAATGCACACCTGAAACACTGTAGCATCATGGATAAGTCTAAAGAAATCAGCCAAAATATCAGGAAGAGATTTGAGGACTTGCACAAGTCTGGTTCATCCTTTGGTGCAATTTCCAGATACCTGAAGGTGCCTTATTCATCCGTACAAACAATTGTATGCAAGTACAAACTAGATGGGAGTGTCCAGCTATCATACCGGTCAGGAAGGAAATGGGTTGTGTGTCCCAGAGATGAACGTGCTTTGGTCCGACATGTGCATATCAACCTAAGAACAAAAGCAAAAGACCTTGTGAATACGATGACGGAATCTTAGTTGGATTGTGTCACTCCGCCAGGTAGAAGCCAGTACTCCAAAAGAAACAATAAGAAGCCAGATTAATTTTTGAAAATGCACACAGGAACAAAGACCTACATTTTGGAGACATGTCCTGTGTTTTGACAACTAAAATGGAACTCTTTGGCCATAATGACCATCGTTGCATTTGGAGGAAAAAGGAAGACACTTGAAAGCCTAAGAACACCATCCCAACTGTAAAACGAGGTGGTAGCATCATGTTGTGGGGTTGCTTTGCTGCAGGAACGACTGGTGCACTTCACAAAATAGATTGCAACATGAGGAAAGAAGATTTTGTGGCAATACTCATGCAACATCTCAAGACATCAGCCAGGAAGTTAAAGGGAACCAACCACCTCAGATGACGACTATAAGCTGTTAATACATGTCCCTGCACCCTACCTACACCATTCCACCTATGTTTTTCTTCAGAATATTGATAAATGTAAACCGAAATATACACTTTATAAAATTACATGCCTGCGTACTTCTGGGCGTCTCCTTCTGGGTCAGTTACTAGAGGGCTGTGTCTCCAGCAGCATGACTGGCTTCTCTAGCCCTCCCTCTTACTTTGCAGGACGTCACATGAAGGGACGGGAGCTGCCTTGCGTGCCCGCCCACTGATAGATAACATCACGCCCTCTCACTTTCTAAGAGCCTGGCGGGGCTAAATCGCGTCATTGAAAGGGGGCGGGGCTCGCCGTGATTTAGCCCCGCCCCTTTCATGACGGGGCCAGGCTCTTAGAAAGTGAGAGGGCGTGATGTTATCTATCAGTGGGCGGGCACGCAAGGCAGCTCCCGTCCCTTCATGTGACGTCCTGCAAAGTAAGAGGGAGGGCTAGAGAAGCCAGTCATGCTGCTGGAGACACAGCCCTCTAGTAACTGACCCAGAAGGAGACGCCCAGAAGTACGCAGGCATGTAATTTTATAAAGTGTATATTTCGGTTTACATTTATCAATATTCTGAAGAAAAACATAGGTGGAATGGTGTAGGTAGGGTGCAGGGACAAGTATTAACAGCTTATAGTCGTCATCTGAGGTGGTTGGTTCCCTTTAAAGCTTGGGCAGAAATAGGTCTTCCAAGTGGACAATGACCCAAAGCATATTGTCAAACGTGTTACCAAGTGGCTTGAGGATAACAAAGTCAATGTTGTGGAGTGGCCATTACATAGCCCTAATATCAATCCTATTGAAAATTTATGGGCAAAGCTGAAAAGGCAGGTGCGAGAAAGGCGACCTACAAACATGGCTCAGCTACACCGGTGCTATCAGAGGAATGGGCCCAAATTCCTACCAACTATTGTGAGAAGCTTGTGGAAGGATATCCAAAATGTTTGACCCAAGTCATTCAGTTTAAGGGCAAAGGTAACTGTTCTGCCCATTCATGAGCAGCTAAGAAAATATTCATAAAGTTATACTAGAGTTATACTAGTTACGACCTGTAGAGGTTTACGTTGTTTAGATGTTAAACATAACCTAGCAGAGTTCTTAGTCTGTCCCCTTTAAGAATACTGTGTGCCAAGGGACCGCCCCCCTCCTTTTTCCGGGAGGAAGAGATCCTTGTGGTCAGTTTCCCAGTTCTTCAGTGAGTCTGGCCCTCCATTCCTTACAACTTTCCTCTCGTCAGATGATTCCAGTAAGAACAATGCAGTTAGGCTGGCTTCACACTTGCGCTTCCCGCCGCTGCTTATTGCGGTGGGGAAGCGCAAGCTGAGTGCAGACACCGAGCGTTCCTATGTTTATCATGTGGACGCACGGTGATGCGCTCAGCTGCTTTGCTGTGCGCACCCATTCACTTCCCAGTGTGATTTGTACACATGCGGAAGCTTGCGTACAAATCACACATTCTTGTGTTCAGGGTGCGGACGAGAATGTGTGATTTGTACGCAAGCATCCGCATGTGTACAAATCACATACTGAAGTGTATCAGTGCGCAGCCGAGCGCATCACCGTGCGTCCCCATGATAAACATACGGGCGCGCGGTATCTGCGCTTAGCTTGAGCTTTACCGCCGCAATACGCAGTGGCGGGGAGCGCAAGTGTGAAACCAACCTAACATGTTTTTGTGTAGAATCTGTGTGAACAGATTTTAATCCAGCCGTTAGTACAGAGAGAACTGTCTGATAGGAGATGTGTTATACCCTGTAATTCTTCATGCTAGCATATTTGCATTGTATGTAGATAAAGGTACCGTATATACTCGTGTATAAGCCGACCCGTGTATAAGCCGACCCCCCTACTTTTGCCCCCAAAATCTGGGAAAACCTATTGACTCGTGTATAAGCCGAGGGTGGACCCCAGCAGTGTGGTATACAGGCCCCCCCAGTGGTATACAGGCCTCCCCAGTGGTAGTATACAGCCCCCAGCAGTGTGGTATACAGCAGCCTTCCCAGTGGTATATACAGGCCCCAGCAGTGTTACAGCAGCCTCCCCAGTGGTAGTATACAGCAGCCTCCCCAGTGGTAGTATACAGCAGCCTCCCCAGTGGTAGTATACAGCAGCCTCCCCAGTGGTAGTATACAGCAGCCTCCCCAGTGGTAGTATACAGCAGCCTCCCCAGTGGTAGTATACAGCAGCCTCCCCAGTGGTAGTATACAGCAGCCTCCCCAGTGGTAGTATACAGCAGCCTCCCCAGTGGTAGTATACAGCAGCCTCCCCAGTGGTAGTATACAGCAGCCTCCCCAGTGGTAGTATACAGCAGCCCCAGTGGTAGTATACAGCAGCCCCAGTGGTAGTATACAGCAGCCCCAGTGGTAGTATACAGCAGCCCCAGAGGTAGTATACAGCAGCCCAGTGGTGGTAGTATACAGCAGCCCAGTGGTGGTAGTATACAGCAGCCCCAGTGGTGGTAGTATACAGCAGCCCCAGTGGTGGTAGTATACAGCTGCCCCAGTGGTAGTATACAGCCCCAGTGGTAGTATACAGCAGCCCGCCCGCCACCCCCATCAGTATACAGGCCCCCCCATCAGTATCCAGGGCCCCCCCCCCCTTGCTCCGCAAAACCTGCAAAGTAAAATCATTATACTTATCATTGTCCTGTTGCCGCCGTCCCCGCCGCTGCCATCGCACTCCTCCATCTTCATCCAGCGTCTTCCGGCTTCCTGTGGTCGGCGCAGTCAATGACGTCATTGCCTGCGCCGACCACAGGAAGCCGGAAGAAGATGGATGAAGCCGGGGAGCGCGATGGCAGCGGCGGGGACGGCGGCGACAGAACAGTGAAGTATAATGATTTTACTTTGCAGGTTTTGTGGAGCAAGGGGGGGGCCCTGGATACTGATCCGGGGGCCTGTATACTGATGGGGGTGGCGGGCGGCTGTATACTACCACTGGGGCTGTATATGACTCGCGTATAAGCTGAGGGGGGGACTTTTCAGCCCAATTTTTGGGCTGAAAAACTCAGCTTATACGCGAGTATATACGGTATTTCTGTATAGAATATTGTGAAGTGTATTGAGCTCTGAGATACGCTATTTGCACTGTATGCAGATAGATGCATTCTCTATAGGATAAAGCCTGCTGCAGTGACCTTTTACCCTAATTACTCATGTTGACTGTAACCTGTGTTCTCGCTAGTTTCTTTAATGCACCCAGTACTGACTGTGATTATTCTGTACTTGTATTCTAGTTTTTACCACATACATTATCGTTCACACAATCAAGTTCATCACCTCAATAAATATTGACTCCAGAAAACCTACAGTCTGTTCCTTGGAGAAGTGAACGAGGGTTAAGCTGTATGCTAGATATTCACAGCTCCACATGTGGAAGAAGGCAGAACAGTAACAAAAAGTTATAAAAATGCCTTCTTGAAACATTCTCTCTATCATTATTCTGGGATTTGGCAAATATTAATAATTATGGTAATCCTAATTGACCTAACACGGGAAAGTTATATTCCGATTTCATGTCGGATAGTGATAAAAACGTCCAGTCCAGTCAACAAAAGTCATTCAGGCAGTTAGACATGTCACTAAACTGCAGCAACGCCGAAATACATCTAATGCTCTCTACAATGACCTTTGTGATGTCACGACCATATAACCGAAATGGGCAAAGCTAAGCAGGCTTTGTGTGGATAATGCACTTAGCTCCACCTATTATGGTTACATGGTCGTGACATCACACAGGTCATTGTAGAGTGCATTAGATGAATTTTGGCATTGCTGCAGTTGAGGGACATGACCGGATGACTGCTGTAGTCAGCTAGCTAATGAAAACCTCGAAGTATTGAAAATGCTTTTTTGGAATAAATACAATGATTAAAACAAAATAGGTTGCTAATGAACTGTAAATGATCTCAATAACATTGGGTGCATTTTAATAGCAAAAAAGGACATGACAGGTTCCCTTTAACACTATCTTCACCAGTCTGAGCCATGTATCACTGATTTGTTTTATTTTCTCCCCAGCAGGTTCGTTCTTGGATTTTGAAGGTGTCCACATCCGAGATATGGAGCATTGTGTAACTCTCGATGGGTTTGCTGTTGTATTTAATGATGGTCGCATTGGATTCATTACGCCAGTGTCAAGCACAGCAGATGTAAGTGCTTGGCTGCTAACAGAATGGTTATAAAGGGCTACATTGTTCTTCTTCGGCAGCTCCACCAACCAAACCATTGTTCCACATCTGATTTCCACATATAGTATGATACAAAGACTGCATCACCCATTTTCTTCTCTTCTCTTATAGGAGTACAGTTTTTTCTGCTCTATTTATTTATTTATTTATTTATTTATTTTTTTTTTTTTCTTCTTTTTTAGCAGAATGCATTTTTTGAGGCCTGAATTAAGTGGCTCCATTGAGTGACTTTATGTACTCCTCCATGTAGTAGATAGGTGCGGGCGCTAACTTCCTTAACATGCAGAAGTCTGGCCTCTAAAGCATGCTGCAATTGTTTTTGGAAAATCGCTGTTTTGCATTACATATCTTCCAACATCTGTCCATGTGCTTGTCTGTATGTATGTGGTCCATCCTGCAAATGGACAGCACATGAATCAAAAATTTTCTCAAAAACCCTATTAATTAACAGAATTATGCTTTTGGAGACTGCTGATTTTTCAGCCATTTTTATTTTTTTTAGAAGCAACTAAATGCTAATCTGTGACATGTATCCTTTATTCATTTAACCAACAATAGAAGCCCCTACAAGTATATTGCAATAAAACCTTTTCATCAAACTACTTTTGACTTTAATATGATACTTTAAGGCTGGTTTCACACTAGAGATTGGTTTGCATGCATCTGGCATGCATACGTAAACGCAGTGCTGAACACAGATGCAAAGGCAGTGCTAAACGCAGACATACTGATGTGAACGCAGCGTTGATTTTCTGCATGTGTTCAAACAAATGCCTATAGGAGTTCATTATAACTGTGTCCGGCCATAGGAAATTGTGATCAGCGGTTGAGAGAGAGAATTTTTATGCGTTCACCTGCGTTGCCATTTGGACGACAGTGTGTTCTCATTGGGCTCCAAGCGTACAAATCATTCATCATCAGACGCACAGAAAATTCAACAAGTTGTGTTTTCTGTGCTCCAAGAAACAAACGTGTGCGAACGCATACACCGTGAGTCTCCATGTTAAACATAGAGATGCAAGAAGCAGCGTTGCCGCATACGTTCAGCAGCTGCCGTACGCAGCGCTGCTGAACGCTAGTGTGAAACCGGCTTGATATTGCTAGCAATAGATGTGATTAAGGCTGACGAAACATATAACATGTTGCTGTCGACTATCTCTCCCGACTCCTGCATACACAGAAATGTTCAGATTGGCCAATCATTTGTGTTTTCAAAAGGAAAAGTGGAGAAAGCTGCTGCCAAGTGGCTTTGACAGCAGCTTTTTTTTTCCTGAAGAACAAAAGGTTAGGGTGTTAATATAAAATCCTAACTGACCTGTATCACTTCTGACATCATCTGTCAGGGAGAAGATAGGAGGCCTCCATGCATACAACGGGGCGGCACGGTGGCTCAGTGTTTACCAGTGCAGCCTTGCAGAGCTGAGGTCCTAGGTTCAAATCCCACCAAGGAAACATCTGCAAAGGAGTTTATATGTTCTCCCCATGATTGCATGGGTTTCCTCCGGGCACTCCGGTTTCCTTCCACCCTTGAAAGACCTACTGATAGGTGTTTAGATTGTGAGCCCTAATGGGGACAGTGTGTTGCAAATGTATGTACAGCGCTATGGAATTAATAGTGCTATATAAATGAATAAAAATAATTATTATTATTAGAATGGCAGCCCTTCCATCCTGGCCATTCTGCAGATTTGACTGACTTTAATCTGATGCCTATGGTGTATTGTATAGCTTGTATTGTTTAAATGAAATAATTTGTGTGTGTTATCTGGTTTCAGTGTTAAAGTGGTTATGCCACAATCAATTGTACATTTTAATTAATAGATCTTATAATAATTGAATGTTAAAAAAGGTTCTGGTCTGAGATATTCTTATAAATGTGCTCCTGTGCAATGTATGTGTCCAACCATGCAGGAACAGGTCATATACACCACAGCTCCTGGGCAGGGAAGGAAGGAAGAGATAATACAGACATTACATCCAGGGTTCACAGCTGATTCTTTCTGTGATGTAAAACAAGTTTTTTTAACAGGCAATTAAATGTTTTTCATTACAGAAAGAATTGACTGCAATCCCTGGCTATAATGTTCTTTATGCTCTCCTTTACTTCCTCCCCTGCCTAACAGCTGTGGTATATCTGACCTGTTCCTGCATGGTTGGACACATCCATTACACAGGGGCATATTTATAAGAAAATCTCAGGAGAGGAACATAGTTTTTTTACCACATCCAATTGTGGAACTGATTTTATTCTAAGATCTGTTACAATTGTTCATGGCACAACACCTATAAAGGCCTCGTCAGACGCTTCAATTGATGAACGATGATGTTAGCGATCACATGCACGCGCGATCGCTAATAACATCGTTCACATCACTGGTGAGCTGTCACACAGGCAGACTCCCCAGCGATGTGGACCAGCTAGAATGTTGGTAACCATGGTACACATCAGGTTACTAGGCGCCGCGCTGCGCTTAGTAACCCGATGTGTACCATGGTTACCATCTCCCAGCATATCCTGTGCTGCCGGGAGAACGTTTATTGTGGTGTCACACACCACGATGCTGCAGATCGCTCAACGGATTATCGATTGATTTGAGGTCCTGCTCACAAATCTTCCACCAAACAATCAAGCGATTTTTTATTGACAGATCGCTCAGTTTCACGCAACGACGCACAAACATATCGCTTAAGCGATCAAAATTCCAGATCGCTTAAGCGATATCGTTCACAAGATTAAAGCGTGTGACGTGGCCTTTAGACTTATATTGAGATGTGCTCATTTTTGCAACATGGTTTTGAATGAATTTGTTGGGTAAATTAATATTTGCATTCAATTGTCTGCATTTGTGGCCATATTTTGTAGTATTGGTGTCCCATATGAACTAAAGGTTTTATGACAAATTGACAAATCCCTGAGAGTGTAGTCAAAAATGCTGAGCACTGTATATCATAATATTTTGTAGTAAGTTATGTTCATTAAAGAGGCACATACTTTCGTGTCTTCAGGAAAAGTAGAGTTAAAGTGAACCAATCGCTTTAGGACATACAAGTGCGTGACGTGTATTATATAAAGGATTCTTGTTACAGGAGACACAATAATTCCTCTCTATTCTGGCAACAGTCTTTTGTACGGTTGGAAAATATTACACAATATCAGACTGATAACCCTCTCTATATTTAATTGTATCAGTATGTGGCATTACTGTTGAAGTCTCATTCATTTTCTAAGGAAAAAAAATAACATTTTGTATGGTGCGAGTTTATAGAGGAGATTTCCTGAGAGATGGACCAGCTTGGGTTTCCTTGTAATAACTGAAGCTCCCATCACTGATTTAGAACTCTTGTTTGCTTTTATAAGCTTTTTTTAGTTTGATTGTTATATAGTAATGTAGTATTTCTTATACCAACAGCAGATCCATGGAGTTTGGGCACAGGATATTGTCGATGGAACCTGTGTGGCAGTAAACAATAAATACAGATTAATGGCTTTTGGATGTTCCAAGTAAGTACCATGCTTGTTATGTTTGGAGAAGGTGGCTAAGCGGGTGAAGCCGCAATACTTCAAACTGAATATTTTTCATTATGAAACATGTTATGGCTATTTTGCCTAATTAGAAATGGACTATATACATAACACTGCAATACATTTTCTAGCATAAGTAAATTCCCTCCCAAAAAATCTCATATTATATACATATTTTATTAAATAGGTCTAACAACCTTTTAAGAAAATCATGCTTAATCACAGCATGAAATAACACAAACCTCGATGATTACAAAGAACTATGTTTCAGAGACAACCAACTTTATGCCACCTCTACAAGAAGTTTCTTTTCATTTAACTTGACCTAAAGGACTTTTCTCCTATTACGGTATCTTTGTAGTACATCTACTGCACATTACTGTAAGCAGTCCTTTGTCAGTGGTCACATGTCTGCTGCTCTCTTGTGACCTAGCTGAGATTACATTGTATGTGACTATAAAGAGCATTGCCAGCTTTCCAGTCATGCCGATCAAGCTACAGTGCTAGGTGTATAGCGCATGCACAGAATCATCTGATGGCTTCATGTTTTGTGTGTATGCTTTACATAAATAGGACTTGATTCATCAAAGTGATTATGCCACAATGCGACTTTCAGCGTTTTCTTCCAGCAACACCAAATGGGAGGACAGGGTTGGGAAGCCTTAACTCGTCAAATTTATGACTTGCTGTGGGATTTCTTACACCAGAAACCTTACCTCCAGTCCCTGACTAGAGTAAGATTTGTGGCAAGATTCACAGAGGCGCATGCCACTTGTCAGACATGGACTTGTTAATGAATCAGGATAGACTGGCAGTGATGGCATAGTTCATGGCATTACTATAGCCTGCCCCAGCTTGAGGCATCATTGATGATATTCAGACAACATGGCATGGCTTGGAAGTCTGCAAAGCTCTCATACAACCTGTTGATGTAATGTTGCTACAGCTACATTGCAACTGAAAAGTGCAGGCTATGCAATTTCTGTCCATCAAGCAGATCTGAGAGGATGACCAACCAGTTCCCTTCCCTGGCTCTTTTTAAATCTGGAGAAAATAAACCTTAACAAACTTGTATAGCCCTGGCATGCGGTATTCTGATGTTGCTAAATAAATACAGCACAATGGTTAGTTGCTAAAAGAACCCAGGATAGTTTGATAAATCTGCCCGTGAGTGTAGCTCTTTGTAATGAGGGAGCCTGTTTGTATTACATGTTGACTGTAGTTAGTGCATCATGTAGAGTTGTGAAGACAGATTTGCTCAACCTGAGCCCTGCGAATCTCCTCCTCCTTAATTGCATTTCCTTTGTCTATGATGTTAATAGGCTGGCACAAAGTCATGCATTTGTTGCGCCTAATAAGCATAAGAGCATTGGGGTTTCCGACCGGTAGAAAGATATTCGCAGGGCTCTGGAACTGCCCACAAATGTGACTAATTCAATCAGGGTCCTGCAAAGCTTTTTCCTCAGCTCTATAGTGTGTATCCTTTTTAAGGGTGGAATCACACACTCCCGTGATATGCTGTCTCTCGAACGAGTGTCGGATCATTAACCCTGAACAGCCTCCCCCTCTCTGGACAGGGAGTGTGGAGCTGCATAGAAATACAAGCAGTTGATGCTCCCGTCCTGACAGGGTGGGAAAGGCCGTTCCAGGTGACTGATCAGAGACTTGTCCGAATGCCTCGCATGTCACACGGACAGTGTAATTCTACCCTAAATCCCCTTAAAGCATGTTCCCTATAAATCAAATTGTTCCAACTGATTTTATCTATTCAAAGGAAGCTTACTGACAATTTACATCAAATCATAACACATTAATCTTTAATTATTAAAATGAATCAGTGAGAGTTTCTGTGCCTGTTGCCTGTTATATAATTTTTTTTTATAATTTAGACAATTGTAAATACTTATTGATTAATGAGAGACGTTGTGGTGAATGTACAGTCGTAGCCAAAAGTTTGTGCATTGTTGAAATTGTTCCAGAAAACGAAGCATTTCTCCAGAAATTACTGCAATTACACTTGTTCCAAAACATACAAAGAAAATAACCATTTATAACAAAACCATAACAAAATTGGACATATCACACAAAACCTCAGAAATGGTCCAGATAAAATTGCTGTCGCCATTCCAAAATTGTGGGTAAATGACTTTGTTTCAAGAATGTGATGCTCGTTCGAACTCACTGTGGGAAGTAAACAGGTGTGGGCAATATGAAAATCACACATGCAACCAAATAAAAAGGGGAAAGGTTGACTCAATTTTTGCATTGTGTGCGCCACACTAAGGAGAAGAACAGAAAGAGGAGAAGAGAACTGTCTGAAGACTTGAGAGACAAAATTATTAAAAAATATCAGCAAACTCAAGCTTACAAGTCCATTTCAAGAGATCTTAATGTTCCTTTGTCCACAGTGCACAACATAATCAAAAAGTTTACAACCCATGGCACTGTAGCTAATCTCTTTGGATGTGGACTGTAGAGAAAATTTGAAGAAAGGTTGCAATGCACAATAGTCCGATGAGCAACTCCAGTCAATTTCCAAGAGAATTCAAGCTGTCCTACAGGCTCAGTGTGCATCACTTTCAGTGCAAAATATCCGTCAACATTTGAATGTAATGAAACAGTATGGCAGGAGACCCAGGAGGACTCCAGTGCTGACAGAGACCTAAAGAGACTGCAGTTTACCAAAAATGTACATAAGCCAAAATCCTTCTGGGAAAGTGTCTTGTGGACAGATGAGACCAAGATAGAACTTTTAGGTAAAGCACTTCATTGTAATATTTTTACCAAAAATGGAACGAGGCCTACAAAGAAAAGAACATAGTACATATAGTCAAATATGGTGGAGGTTCAAATATGTTTTTGGGTTGTTTTGCTGCCTCTGGCCCTGGGTGCCTTTATTGTGTGCAAGGTATCATGAAATTTGAAGGTTACCAAAGGCTTTAGGGTCACAATGTAGTTTAAAACGTCAGAAAGCTGGGTTTGCATCCTAGGTCATGGGTCTTCTAGCAGGACAATGATCCCAAATATATTTCAAAAAGCACTTGTAAATGAATGGAAACAAAGCACTGGAGATATTTGAAGTAGTCAGCAATTAGTCCTGATTTAAATCCCATTGAACACCGTGGAGAGATCTTGAAATTGCTGTAGGGAGAAGGCGCCCTCATATGAGAAAAACCTGGAGCAGTTTACTAATGGTTTACTGGTGGTCCAAAATTAGAGAGGTGTAAGAAACATGTTGATGGTTATAGTAAGTGATTGCAGTTATTTATTCGTAAGTGTGTGACACCAAATATTAAGTTGCGAGTGCCAACAATTTTGTTTGTGACCCGCTGGACAAATTGCACCTTTTAATGAATTCATCTACTGCTGCAGTTGCTATTTCATAACTTCCATGCCTTTTTTTTTTTTAAAGAAGAAGAAGAATTGCAAACATACCAGCGTTGTGCCCGTTCATTGTGCCTAGCTGTTGCTTCTGGCGACATGCACCGCGTAAATTAAGTGCCTTCTCCCCACTACAAAATGTTGACACACACATAGTTGCTTACAGTATAACCAGCTGTTCTGTGAAGACCTCAAAGGTTTGTTTGAAAACATTAGGGATCAAACAGCATAATGAAAACAAGGTACACACCAGACAGGTCAGGGATAAAGTGGTGAACAGTGTAGCAAACAACAGTTTGTCATATACTCCATAAGTCTGGTCGTTATGGAAGAGTGCATGAAGAACGCCATTTTTTAAAGCAATCCATAAGAAGTCCTGTTTACAGTTTGGAAACATAACTAGCATATGGAAGAAGATGCTCTGATCAAATGAGACAAAAGCGAACTTTTTGGGCTACACGCAAAATGCTTTGTGTGGTGGAAAACTAACATTGCACATCACCCTGAAAACACCATCCCCACCATCAAACATGGTGGTGGCAGCATCATAGTGTGGGGATTCTTTTCTTCAGCAGGGAAGTGGAAGCTGGTGCAAGTTGATGGGATAATGGAAAGAGCAAAATATAGGGCAATCCTAAAGGAAAATCTTTGTGTCTGCAAAAGACTAGAGACTGGGGCATTGGTTCACCTTCCAGCAGGCCAGAGACCCTAAACATACTGCAGAGCTACAATAGATGGTTTAGATCACAGCCTACTCATGTGTGTGAAATGTCACAGTCCAGACCTAAATGTCATTGAGAATCTGTAACAAGACTTAAAAATTCCTGTTCAGACGTGCTCCAGCCAATGCCACTGAGCTAGAGCTATTTTGCAAAGAATGGGCAATAATTTAATAGTCTACATGTTCAAAACTGGTAGATGTACCCAAAAAATCTTGCAGTAATTGCAGGGAAAGGTGGGCCTACAAAGTATTTTCTTGCATCACAATTTTCAAATTTTGCTTTTCACTTCACAAATATTTGCCATTTTGTGTTGGTATCTATTATATAATCACGAATGGGTTTTTTGCCCTTTTGAGTCTGCTCACGCTGCGAGTCAGCGTGGTCATGTGGATACGCCTGAAGCATTGGCCGCGCAGCGGCCATTGCGAGCAGTTCTAAGGCGACTCGCTATGCCCGCGCAGCGGGCATGGCGAGTCGCCTTAGCAGCGCGAAGCATTGGCCGCGAAGCGGCCATTGCGCGCTCTGCTAGAATCCCGATGCATGTGCATCGGGCACCAGCTAGTATCATATAAAATGCCAATAAAATACCTTTTCAAGTTTATGGGTGTAACATGAACAAAATGTGAAAAAGTTTATGGGGTATGAATACTTTATCAAGTTATTGTATATGCCCTGATTGGATTGGGCTCAACTTCTTTCTCCACTATCTGGTCAGCTTTTGATTGTCCGATCCTTTCATATACCCCGCTTTGGTCAACAATCAAATGCAATCTGTCCCTTTCAGTTGACTCTCATCTCACATCTATGATCAGTTAACCAAAGTGGAATATTGATAGAAAAGCACTTTTTTTTTTTCAATAAAGCCAACATTAAATGAATCAGAAATACACTCTATACATTGTTAATGTGGTAAATTACTATTCTAGCTGAAAACGTCTGGTGTTTATTACAATTTCTACAATACCTAGGTGTATAGAGGCCCATTTCCAACAACAGCCACTCCAGTGTTTTAATGGTACATTGTGTTTGCTGACTGTGTAAGAATGCTAATGGATGTTTAGAAAACCCTTGCACATGTATGTTAGCACAGCTGAAAATGGTTTGGCTTTTTAGAGAAGCTATAAAATTTACCTTCCTTTGAGAAGAAGGTTAAGAATCTAGACTCTTACATTTGTTTGTTCTATGAAACTCTCAAAATGGCCAGAAAGAGAACTTTTATGTGAAACTAGATAGTCTATTTTTGTTCTTAGAAATGAAGGCTATTCCATGCGTGAAGTTGCCACGAAACTGAAGATTTCCTACAACGGTGTGTAATACTCCCTTCAGAGAAGAGCACAAACAGGCTCTAACTAGAGTAGAAAGAGAAGTGGGAGGCCCCGCTGCATAACTGAGCAACAAGACAAGTACATTAGAATCTCTAGTTTGAGAAATCGACGCCTCACAGCTCCTCAACTGGCAGCTTCATTAAATAGTACCCGCAAAATACCAGTGTCAACATCTATAGTGAAGAGGCGACTCCAGAATGCTGGCCTTCAGGGCAAAGTGGCAAAGAAAAAGCCATATCTGAGACTGGCTAATAAAAGGAAAAGATAAATATGGGCTAAAGAACACAGACATTGGACAGAGCAAGATTGGAAAAAAGTGTTAAGGACAGACGAATCAAAGTTTGAGGTGTTTGGATCACACAGAAGAACATTTGTGAGACACATAATAACTGAAAAGATGCTGGAAGAGTGCCTGATGCCATCTGTCAAGCATGCTGGAGGTAATGTGATGGTCTGGGGTTGCTTTGGTACTGGTAAGGTGGGAGATTTCTACAAGGTAAAAGGGATTTTGAATAAGTAAGGCTATCACTCCATTTTGCAACGCCATGCCATGCTGCAAAGAGAGCATTCTGTGAGAAAAGCAAAGGTTGAAGGAGAAAATTATTATTTCAAATAAAAATCATTATTTCTAACCCTGTCAATGTCTTGACTATATCTTGCATTCATTTTGTACTCGTGATAAATAAAAAAACTGTCTGTGTGACCCAAAACGTTTGAACGGTGTGTGTGTGTGTGTGTGTGTGTGTGTGTGTGTGTATGTGTGTATAGATATACAGTGCCTACAAGTAGTATTCAACCCCCTGCAGATTTAGCTGCTTTGATAAGATGCCAATAAGTTAGAGCCTTCAAACTGCAAACGAGAGTAGGATTTATTAGCAGAAGCATAAATCTTACAAACCAAAAAGTTATGTTGCTCAGTTGAATTTTTATAAATTTTAAACATAAAAGTGTGGGTCAATTATTATTCAACCCCTATGTTTAATATTTTGTGGAATAACCCTTGTTTGCAATTACAGCTAATAATCGTCTTTTATAAGACCTGATCAGGCCGGCACAAGTCTCTGGAGTTATCTTGGCCCACTTCTCCATGCAGATCTTCTCCAAGTTATCTAGATTCTTTGGGTGTCTCATGTGGACTTTAATCTTGAGCTCCTTCCACAAGTTTTCAATTGGGTTAAGGTCAGGAGACTGACTAGGCCACTCCAACACCTTGATTTTTTCCCTCTTGAACCAGGCCTTGGTTTTCTTGGCTGTGTGCTTTGGGTCGTTGTCTTGTTGGAAGATGAAATTATGACCCATCTTAAGATCCTTGATAGAGGAGCGGAGGTTCTTGGCCAAAATCTCCAGGTAGGCCGTGCTATCCATCTTCCCATGGATGCGGACCAGATGGCCAGGCCCCTTGGCTGAGAAACAGCCCCACAGCATGATGCTGCCACCACCATGCTTGACTGTAGGGATGGTATTCTTGGGGTCGTATGCAGTGCCATCCAGTCTCCAAACGTCACGTGTGTGGTTGGCACCAAAGATCTCGATCTTGGTCTCATCAGACCATATAACCTTGAACCAGTCTGTCTCCGAGTCCTCCAAGTGATCATGAGCAAACTGTAGACGAGCCTTGACATGACGCTTTGAAAGTAAAGGAACCTTACAGGCTCGTCTGGAACGGAGACCATTGCGGTGGAGTACGTTACTTATGGTATTGACTGAAACCAATGTCCCCACTGCCATGAGATCTTCCCGGAGCTCCTTCCTTGTTGTCCTTGGGTTAGCCTTGACTCTTCGGACAAGCCTGGCCTCAGCACGGGAGGAAACTTTCAAAGGCTGTCCAGGCCGTGGAAGGCTAACAGTAGTTTCATAAGCCTCCCACTTCTGGATGATGCTCCCAACAGTGGAGACAGGTAGGCCCAACTCCTTGGAAAGGGTTTTGTACCCTTGCCAGCCTTGTGACCCTCCACGATCTTGTCTCTGATGGCCTTGGAATGCTCCTTTGTCTTTCCCATGTTGACCATGTATGAGTGCTGTTCACAAGTTTGGGGAGGGTCTTAAATAGTCAGAAAAGGCTGGCAAAAGAGATAATTAATCCACACATGTGAAGCTCATTGTTATTTGTGCCTGAACTACTTCTTAATACTTTAGGGGGACCAAACAGAATTCTGGTGGTTTGAGGGGTTGAATAATAAATGACCCTCTGAATTAACTTTTAACGCTTTAAAAAAGATTTTGTGTGGCACTGCATTTCCCACTTCCAGGCTGATCTACAGTCCAAATGTCACAATGCCAAGTTAATTCCGCATGTGTCAACCAGCTAAATCTGTAGGAGGTTGAATACTACTTGTAGGCACTGTATATATATGTATATATATAGAGATAGAGATAGATATGTTAATTTGTTAGTGAGCCTGTATGATGACAGCTTATTGCTATCTCTATGGGGTTCTTGTATCTTTACTTGCTGTGATGCAATGGCTACAGTGCTATGTGTGAAGACTTATTTCAGTAGTTAATTAAGGTATCTTTTTCGAGAAGGGGACTTAGGCTGCCTTCAGACTTGCAGATGCATCTGCAGCGTTTTGCAGATGCATCTGCAAGCATCTGTATGCAGACCGCGGCCCCTATGTTTATAATGGTGCGCACGGCGGTCTGCAGATGCTTGCAGACCGCCGTGCGCACCCATTCACTCCTATATGTGATCTGTGCGCAGGCGGATGCCTGCGTACAGATCACACACTCTCGTCCACACCAGGGACACGACATCTCGCGTCCATGGTGCGGGCGGGAGGTGTGTGATTTGTGCGCAGGCATCCGCGTGCGCACAGATCACATATAGGTGTGAATGGGTGCGCACGGCGGTCTGCAAGCATCTGCAGACCGCCGTGCGCACCATTATAAACATTGGGGCCGCGGTCTGCATACAGATGCTTGCAGATGCATCTGCAAAACGCTGCAGATGCATCTGCAAGTCTGAAGCCAGCCTTACTTAGCTATTGAAATAGGCAAGTTAGGCATTCCCATGCGCACACAGCTGTGGTCATGTGCACAAATGGGGAAATTTTTCTGTGTTGAAGTCAATGCAGAAGTACAGCTGTTGGGATCACTGCTATTATGTAGAAAAATCTTAGAATCTGAGAGTCCTCAGTGGTTGAATACCTTTTAATGGCTAACTGAAAAGATAGTAAGAAAAAGCAAGCTTTCGAGACTCCTTGATCTCTTCATCATTGTGTCCCGAAAGCTTGCTTTTTCTTACCATCTTTTCAGTTAGCCATTAAAAGGTATCAACCACTGAGGACTCTCAGATTCTAATATTTTTATATCTACTGGCTAACACCGTACAAACATTTTTTTATGCTAACATGTAGAGATCAGGTCACCTCTGATATTGCAAGGATATTAGTAAGCGCTCTTTTGTTTACATTCAGAAAACCTCTAAACATACTTGGATCAATCAATACATCAGTTTGCCCTGTGTTGTGACCAAGTCACTCACTATACTTTTCTTTCCTTTCCATAGTGGTTCTGTACTTGTATACACAATAGATAACACAACTGGCGCTATGCAGCTTTCTCATAAATTGGAGCTTACACCTAAGCAGTACCCTGGTAAGTCCCTAATAATTATCTCTCTTCATTTGTTGCACACATTTTTTGAGTTTCTTGGTTCATTTCTTTATAATCTATTTTTATATAGTAAAAAAAATAGTTTTATCGCTTTTATGCATGAATGAACACGTTTGATTTAAAATTATTTAATTCATATTTATGGTATGTGTGCTAACAACAATTTGTTTATGGAAGATACATTTTTATTGTTATGTACAGCATCGGCCAAAAGTTCAGACATGCCTGTTCGTGCAATGGTTTTCCTTGTTCTTACTGGGATGTGAACATGTGCACATTGTAGATTCAGACTGAAGGCAGCAAAACCACAAAGCACATATGGACATAAAGAGGAAAGAAACATGATACAAAACAAAATGTGTGTTAAATCTTTGGCGTTTTTTCATCTTGCACTTCTGCAGTGTATCCTGGGTTACATCTGAATCCCTCAGACAAATTACCAACAAGGCCACAGACTGCACCGATACAAATAAGATTCAAATGAACTCGGTTTGTGTATTTCTTTTTTTTTTTTTTTTTTTAAAGAGGCCCTGTCACCCCCTCCTGAATTTCAATCTAATAGCAGCACTGATTGCAGCATGTATGCTGCATTCAGGCAAGGGGTCCTCCATGTGTGTGTTTGCTTTCCCTATATTATATATATATATATATATATATATATATATATATATATATATATATATATATATATATATTAATAAAATATATATATATATATATATATATAATAACAAACGACTGCAGCACTCCTCAATTTTAGTAACCTCTTGCCTTTATTGGGCCTTCAGGTGTATAGGGCAACGTTTCGGGACAAATCTTCCTTCTTCCAGGCTGGAAGAAGGAAGATTTGTCCCGAAACGTTGCCCTGTACACCTGAAGGCCCAATAAAGGCAAGAGGTTACTAAAATTGAGGAGTGCTGCAGTCGTTTGTTATTATACTGGAGGCGGTAAGTGGATGAGGCTGGACTGAAGTGCACCCTAAAGAAGCTGTGCTGCTTTCTTTCATTTCATATATATATATAGCCTTAGGCAAACTCACAGTAAAAAGTCAGGAGGGCATTCCCTGTGGCAGCAGTCAGCTCACTTCCTGGGGGCCATTCCCACCCCCTGCGTCTCTGTTCCGCCTTCCTCCATGTCCTCGCCGCCTCCTTCATGTTTTCTCATCCATTCTCTCCTGCGCCTCCTTGTGCTACATGATGCAGGTGCAGAGCGAGGACTTTTCTGTGTCGGTCCCACGCACCTGTTCCGCCTCCTGCCCTGACGTCAGTGCCTTTGCCCGCCATGCTTCTTGTTATGCTGTATACATAGAGCAGGGTGGGAATCTGGTGCTTGCTTATGCCAGATTCCCGCCCTGCTCTATGTATACAGCATAACATGGAGCAGGGTGGGCAAAGGTGCTTACATCAGGGCAGGAGGCTGGACAGGCGCGCGGGACCGACACAGAAAAGGCCTCACTCTGCGCCTGCGTCAACAAGCACAAGGAGGCGCAGGTGCAGGAGAGGATGCATGAGAAAACATGAAGGAGGCGGCGAGGACATGGAGGAAGGCGGAATAGAGACGCAGGCGGTGGGAATGGCCCCCGGGAAGAGAGCTGACTGCTGCCGCAGGAAATGCCCTCCTGACTTTTTACTGTGAGTTTGCCTAAGGCTATATATCTGGGTACAAAGCACACACACAAATGGGGACCACTAGCCTGAATGCAGCATACATGCTGCATTCAGTGCTACTATTACATTGAAATCCGGAGGGGGGTGACAGGTCCTCTTTTACACATCCAGATGTTCAGATGTGCAGTGTGCCTGGATGACGGATTAAGGGAATTCTGATGGAACTGCCAGACCCAATGCAGAAATTCAGTGTGAACAGGGCATTAGATTTCTTAAAATATGCCCATTTTACCTGATGATTGCTTTAAACCTCATTGGCATTTTCAAGCAGCTTCATCATGTAATCCCCTGGAATGGTTTTCAAGTAGTCTTTGAGGTGCTCTCTGAGATCGTGAGCATTTGTTGGCTGCATTGCCTTTTACTTGGCGATTCAACTCTTCTCAAGCATCATTGCTTGAGGTCTATTCTTAAAATGGTAAGAATATTCTCTTTTATGTGACTGGATATTGAGCTCCATGCATCTGTTTGCTTGTGAACGCTTGTTGATAAAACAAGCACCCGCGAATTCACAAAAAATGCAAAATGGTGCGTTCATCAGAGGGCACTTTGAAAAAACGCATCCGAACGCAACGCATACAAATGCGGCCAAACGCAGACACAATGCTTTCCCATGTTAAACATAGGAACTCGGTGCGCATGCTTTTGACTGTGTCTGCATACGCGGTGTGTGAAATGCAAATATGAACCTGGTTTTAAAGTACCGGTTGACAGTAGTTTGTCTTGAAATATGGCAAGAACCACTTAACTATCTTAGGCCCATTTCACATATGCATTTTTCTGAAAATGCGGCAGAATTACCGCATCTTCCGCATAACGGCTGCACTTGCGTCACCCCTGCAGCAAGCCCCATGCATTGTCTATGGGGCTTGCGGTCAGGTGCGGCAAGTATGGTTCTGGCAGTTGCGCTGTGAAAAAACCACGGTCAGCCGCGTTATTTTTTTAGCCACGCAAGTGCCGCAACCGGCAGAACCGCACTTGCCGCACCTGACCACAAGCCCCATAGACAATGCATGGGGCTTGCCGCAGGGGTGACGCAAGTGCAGCCGTTAGGCGGAAGATGCGGTAATTCTGCTGCATTTCATAAAAACGCCTATGTGAAAGGGGCCTTAGACAGTTATGGTATAAGGCTGAACACTGTATGGAACTGTGTGCGTCACTGCCTCAATTGATGATCACAAATCATTTTCTGAAGGCCGATGATTCCACAAGTAATCTTTTGAAAGGCATGCTCTTTCTATGGAAGTCATTCTAGGGGAAGTTCTGATAACTGAATGAGAGAATGCAAGGTGGGTGTAAAACTCATCAGAGTAAAGGGGAGCACTGTAATTTAGGAGTCTAAGGTTTTACACACATCCTGGTTTGTTTCAGACGCGTTTCTTTGCTACTTGTTTCCATGTTTGTCAGTTTGTGGTTTTGCTGCCTTTAGTCTTAACCTGTAATATGCACATCACTGTAAGATCAGCAAATTTCAAGAATGGGGGTTCAAATCTTTGACTGGTACTGTACACCTATATTTTTATGGTTCATCCAGAACATTACAAAAGTCATTAATTTACTTGTTCTAACTGTTAACATTAGATACTGGAACAAGACTGGATCAGTGAAGTTAATCCGATGGTCACCTGATTATAGTGTTGTCATGGTGACTTGGGAATGTGGAGGACTTTCCCTGTGGAGCGTATTTGGAGCACATCTGATTTGTACTCTTGGAGGAGACTTTGCGTAAGTAATCTAAGGCTGCTGCTCCCTTCTGTGTCGTTTACCTGTGCCCTAACAAATAATTATTAAATGAAAGTTCAGTTGTGAACATTTATAATGTTCAGCTTTAAAATAACTGCTGAATGACAGTCATCTGCTGGTTAAAGCGTACATATCACTTCTGAGGAAATAAAGTAAAGGTATAGCCATAATTGCCATGTTATACTGATTTTATACCTGTAGTGAAAAACTCTGTAACCTGATTCTTGTGTAATTCACTTTCAGAAGTTTTGTGAATTAGGCTGCTTTCACATCATGATTTTTGTTCATCCATGGCTATCCTAGTAAAACGGATGGCCACGGATCCAATTTGGCCTCCATGTATCCCTATGGGCACAGATTGGTCCTTCTTGGCATCCAGATTGTGTCAGTTTTGTGATGGATCCTTTTGTGTCAATTTTTTCCTTTCCCAAAATTGGAGCCTGCTTCGATTTTGGCCCGCATGAAAAAAGACAAACGGATTCATTGCTGTCCATTTCAAATAACATGGAGCTTCTATGGTGATGGATCAAAAAGGATCCGTCAAAAAATGGGATCCGTAAAACTGATCCGATTTGCTGTACTGCACATGCTCAGAAGCAAGGTACAGCCCTATCTCTGCTAACTGATCACAGATCCGTGGAAAACATGGATCCGTGGGCATCAGTGGTATCTGTTGGCACAGATCCATGCCAGTCCGTGTGATCCAGGAAATTAAAGGATCCACGTATGTGCAAAAAATGTGATGTGAAAGCAGCCTTAGCCAATATGTGCATTGGAGCGAAACTGCAGACAGGGTCCTTGGCTTTACGATCCCCCTCCACATTTGTATGAGCCACCCTCTTTTAAATTTTTCACTAGGGCTGCCTTTGCTTTGGATGGCACTTGCGCACATTCATGGCATGGCAGTTTCCTGCAAAAAGAAGCTAATGACAAAGGCTGAGCTAATGCGAAAGAAGGTGGTTCATACTAATGCAGAGGTGTAACAGCGGAGCCGAAGAAACTACCCACAGTCCCACCCCACAGTCCTGGTCTGATGCACAAAGAGGTTATTGCACCAAAACGTCTAAGGTTAATTCATTATGCCAAGTTCTCTTTAAAGGGGCACAGGTGGTACTTTAATGTTATCTGTATATTTGCAAAATCTGGGGAGATTTCATCTCTGGAACTTACTAAACTTGAGTGGACTGATTCTGTACAGCATCATAATGCTAAATAGAGCTTTGTGCTCTGATCTAGCATAACATATAGTGGACTTAACTTTTTTGTTTTTTGTATTGTCTAGTGCAAAGCTAATGATAATAAAGTACTTTTGCCTGTTTATCTTAAAAAAAAAAAAAAAAACACAATAAAAAGCCAATTAATAAATTGCAAATCAATGTTTGCTTGCCTATTGCCTTAGCCTTGTAAACTCTATTAACCTGTAGATTTATGGTTAATCTGCAGGCTTACAGCATCCTAAAACTGCCTGGCCACTGCACTGAAAGTCCAGTTATCAGAATGAAATAAACTTTCTTCCTCTTGGCAGCATTGGGCTTTCAGTTGTAGAGGCATGGCCAGAGGAGCTTCATTCACTGCTCAGTACACAATGAGTGGCGGCTTTAACCTGCTCTGTACTGATGGGACGTGGTTACAGCCACTACTCACTATGTATTGAGCAGTGACTGAAGCTGCTCCTGGCCGCGCCTCTGCGACTGAAAGGTTGGAGGCTCCGAGGAGGAAAAAGGTAAATTTTCTCCTGGTAGCTGGGATTTCAGTGTGGCAGGTTTAGAATGCTATTACCCTGCAGATGAGCTTTATATTTTCAAGTTAATAGCATTTCTGACTTGACAGTTCACTTTTAAGGCTTTTACTCTTGCAATTCAACAACGGCAGGCATATCCCCATCTGGTAGACACAGCCGGAACCCTCAAGAGAAAATAGAAGACAGAAGCAATATTTAACTACTTCTCTTTTGCCCTCTACATGGCAGTCAATGTGATATATGCAGTAAACTGATGCATTGGCTCTGCTGATTGCTCTGTACCACTTGTCAATCAAGAGATTGCTGGGTGTCACTATACAGTGTGTATCTCATGTTTTAGGGATTTTTTTCTTATTAAAAAATGGTCCAAAATTAGCTTAGACATTTGTAATCCGTCAGACCATTCTATGCAAAACACTGATCCAAACTGATGGTGTCACTGTTAGAGGTAACATCATTCTGCCCTGACTGAGACAAGCAATGTAACATATATTCCATAAAGCCCTCCACCTCTTTCCCATTAATGTGATTACTGGCAGCATAGGAGGCCAATTGTGACCTGCATTTGGGATCGTATACTAACAAGTGTTCAAACAACTGGTGGTGCTGTTTGTGGCCCTCACATTTTCATTCATATTTTTTTTCTTTTCTTTTACACTACCCTATCCATTTCCATTATTATTTTTTTCCCCAGAAATTTTGGGCCACACTTTAATTAACCTTAAACAATCTTTTCAACCCCATTATTCAATTAATGACAAAATATGAAAGCAAAATATGACAGCAGGCCCCAGTATGTGTGGCATGTGTGATTTGTCAAATTGGTCATGTTTGCAAAAACAGATATGCAGTTAAAGGGACTCTTGTCAGTTCATTTTTCAGTATCCCACCAATAGTGCCATGGGCAGACCATTTAAACATGTAAACATGTAAAATTCATTACTATACTCTCTAGTTTTCTTACTATACGCATCTTCAATGAACAAATGAACAAATGTTTATTTACAGTAAACACACATAAATATCTCAGCACCCACTACCAGGGGCGTAACTTGAAGCTCATGGGCCCGATGCGAAAACTCCAACGTGGCCCCCAATGATTACAAATCTTTAACAGCAATAGTCTTTTTCTATAGGCCAAAGGGACTTTTGGGGCTCCCTAGGCTCCAGGGCCAGGGGGCGATCGCAACCCCTGCACCTGTTGTAGTTATGCCCCTGCACACTACACATATGCCTCAGATACACACAATGACACTGCTTCATGCTCGAGGGAAATGAAGATGTCAGAGCTGCCCTGCAGCTGCTCGGCTTCTGCTAAGAGAACACATCTTCCCTCTCCTCTGCAGTGAGTGCCGAGAAGACAGGGTCTGCTGGGGAAAGCAGCACAGACAGGAGGATACAGCCCCCCATGTGAGTGATTTCCACTGAACTTTCCTTGTGTGCTTGCAGAGGAGGGCAGTTTATTGGAGGTGTCGGTGAAGTCACTACAAGAATATTCATTCCTTGGAGAGTGGGCAGCCGAAGTAAGCAATCACACATTGTGATTGACAGATGGAATGAATCTCTTTTTTTGCAGAATAGAGGCTAGGAGGTAAGTATTAATAAAAGAAATACATGAATAGAAAGAGCCTCACCAGAGGAATTAGAAAATTATATCGGTTACATATGGAAATTTGACCTGACAGATTACATTAAATGCCTACTTTTTTTTCTAGATTTTTTTTTCTATTTTTTTAATCACAATTAAATTGCCTTCCCAGGAATTCTAGGTAGGCATTCATATAGCTAGCACCTGCAACAGGGTGCTGTATTAGTTTGGGCTGCACGGATGTAAAATTTGTTTA
The DNA here is from genome assembly GCA_033576535.1 of Allobates femoralis. Classification (NCBI taxonomy): domain Eukaryota; kingdom Metazoa; phylum Chordata; class Amphibia; order Anura; family Aromobatidae; genus Allobates; species Allobates femoralis. The sequence goes on along the minus strand of JARQOC010000003.1, from coordinate 526,805,643 downwards.
GTAAAACAGATATCTAAAAAAATAACTTGCCGAAGAGCAAGCGTTGTGAGGTAGACAGTCACTTTTAAATGTCTGGATCTTGGGAAATTTTCTTTTATATTTTTAAAAAACAATATTTCTCCCTTTTACCAAGAGGATTGCGTAAGAAATGCAGTAACTCACTATAGTCGCTCATGGGAAGCAAGTACACCTTCACTGACTGACACGGATATCAGATTTGTTTTCTGTAAAAAATAAACATTGTGCTGCACTGCTACTTTCTAGTATATTAAGAAAAAGAAAAAAATGTGTGATTGTAATTCAACTGCAGTAGCAAAAATGTCACCTACACCATATAACTAATCAATCACTTGGATACTGCTGCTCTACTGTCTGTCTGTTCCCAAATTGATTGAATCCCTGTATTATTCACAGACGACTACACTTCTTCATGTCTGCAGTTACAAAACATATTACTGTCCTTGGTATTTGTCCAATATTTTCGCTCTTTATCTTCCTGTGTCTATTGCTGAATATAAATTGCCCTAAAATGACTGGTGCATTTCCTGCCTCAGTTATTGTGAAGGCTGCAATAGTTCCTCCTCATTGGCATTGCTATACCATGTGATGTAATAGCAGTATGGCATTATGGGAAAAGCCCATGCAGTGTTGCCTGGGGTCATGATAGCTATACAGTGTTCTGCAATTTGTAAAATGGTGACATCTGGGGAACTTGCTATCTACCTTATGGAGAGGAGTTTGCCTGCAACCATAAGAAGACAGTTAAGTAGGTAAGGAGATTTAAAGCCACATCCCTCCTCTAGGAAATATACAAATTTGCACTTCAGTAAGGAAGTGGATGAACTCCAGCGCCACCTTTAGGTAGCTCCTCAAAGTCAGTGTCTCTTTCTGATAAGCCTTTAAATATGACTAGGGATTTGTGCCAGATCAGAACCCCAAACTACAGACGCTGCGTTTCTTAGCCCCCTCACACAGCCAGATCAGAATATCCCACACACTATACTGATGAGGGGCAGTTACCCCGAAATGCAGCATCTGTATTTTGGGGTTCTGATCTGGCACAAATCCCTAGTCCTATTTAAAGGTTTGTCAAAAAGCGACTATCACTTTGAGGAGATAGCTAAAGGTGGTGCTGGAGTTCATCCACTTCCTTATTGAAGTGCAAATTTGCATTTGTAAAATGATGACAAGCATTCTTGGATGTGGAATCTCTGTACAGTAACATTCCACACCAGGATGGATTAAATGCCTGCAAAACCTTCCTGGAAAACACAGGGATTGATGCTGATTCTGTGGTGAAGCTTATAAAATTCATCCTCACACACAACTATTTTACATTTGATGACAACATATATTTACAGGAAACTGGCACAGCAATGGGAAGCAAAATGGCAGCACAATATGCAAATCTTTTCATGGCCAAGCTTGAAGGTGACTTTTTATCCTCTTGTCCTATCAGGCCTTGGCCTATTACCGTTTTATCTATGACATTTTAATCATCTGGACAGAGTCTGAGCAACAGCTGAAGATGTTCCATAAACACTTTAATCAGTTTCATCCCACCATCAACTTAACACTTAACTACTCCTGACTGAAATCAGCTTTCTGGACACCATCATCAAGCTACAGAACAATGAAATAGAGATATCCCTGTACCGGAAACCAATTGACCGTCCAACATATCTCCGATGGGACAGTTTTCATCCAAAACACATAAACAACTCTATTGTGTACAGCCAGGCCATCAGATACAATCAATTGAAAACCAGATTACAAGATCCACCAGAATATCAAGGAATCATCGCCTACATTACAAAACTAGAGAAGAAATCAACCGGGTTCCTCTTGTAGTCACCTACAATCTTAATCTGGAGGTGCTAAGACGATCTGCACGGAAACGGAAACCACTCCTACAAAAAGATGCTCGACTAAAATCAATATTTCCGGATCCCCCACTTTAGTGTTTCAGACAACCTCCAAATCTAAAAAATGTCATTGTCAGAAGCGCCCTATTCTCTCCAGCAGCTAGAGGAACCTTTCCCTGCAACCAGAACAGGTGCAAAACCTGTATATTTATAATGACAACCGACAAGATAAAGATTCCCAGAAGAGATCAGACTACAAGATCCCAGGTAACATCAGTTGCATCACAAGCAATGTGGTGTATTTGATTATATGTACCAAAATGTCCAACAGGTGGCACGTACGTAGGGGAGACCGGACAAAAATTCAGAACAAGAATGAATTCTCATCGCCACACAATAAAAGAAAGGCGTATGAACCTACTTGTAGCCGAGCATTTTTGTAGCTCTGACCACAGTGAAACCGATATGAGGCTGCTCATTTTAAAAAGTAACTTCAAATCTCAGAAAGAGCGAAGAATTTGGGAATCCAAATTAATAACGACCTTTGACACATTCAAAGCAGGATTGAATTTTTCACATGGATTCATGTGTTTTATATCGATTGAAAGGGCATTTGGGCATATCACATCTTCCAACAGACCCCATTTAGAGGACAATGTACTTTTGACACTTCTTATGTTAACTGTCTCACATGGATTTATAGCTTTCTACACTCACTGAGGAATTTTCAGGTCTCCACAGGCCTCTAATCATAGAACAATGATACAAGCGTTTCCTCTTATCTCGGAATTTAGATTTTACCTCCCCAGCTCCTCTTCCCTTCCCAAGAATGACTCTGCTTTACGTCACCTGTCATATTTACTGCTTCATCTCACCCTGCTTATGTATATACTAGATGGTGGCCCAATTCTAATGCATCAGGTATTCTAGAATGTATGTATCGTAGTTTATTTATGAAGATGTAAGAATAATGCAATGCGAAGCTGGATATAAATCCCGCACCAATATCGCTGACTGGAGAGGAGGAGTGAGGAGCACCACTAGTCAATCGTAATTATAGGCGTGTGCTCACCATGTCAAGACAGCAGATATGTAGCAGAAGAAAAAGACTTTGACATATAGTGAGGAACACAACTGAGTATTGTGAAAAAATATTGACAATTTTATTTACAGAGATTGTGAATATACAATAAAACCATTTAAAAATCACAATCTATGCGGCCGCAGCGGTGTCGGTGGGCAGCGGTGTCAGTGTGCATCAGTATTGGTGTACATCGGTGCTGAAAGGGGAGAGTGAAGGGTGAGTGGGGGTAAGTGGGTGCTTGCCGGGGTGAGTTGGTGCTGATCAGGTGAGAGTGGGGTTCAGTGGGGGCAGTGTGGGTTCAGTGAGGGTAGTGTGGGGGCAGTGTGGGGTGAGCAGGGTAGTTGGGGGTGAATAGCAGGATGGAGGAGGCTCCACTCACCCCGACATTGTTCCTCTTAGGCCCTGTTCACACATTGCGCATTTTTGTGCACTTTTTTACGCGCGCTTTTCAAAAATATGCAATGTGTTTTGTGTCTGCCAGCAAAGTGAATGGGAAATTCACTTTGCCGTGCAGACACTGCGTAATTTTACGCAGCGCTTTAATGGCAGAAAATGCTGCTGCGTAAAGAATTGACTTGTCAATTCTTTACGCAGCAGCTCCTGCGTTTTCTCCCATAGGGGCCAGCGATGCTGGATCTGATGTCACAGAGGGCAGGAAGAATCCTGTTCCTCCTCCCCTCTGTGACATGTGTGACCGCCTCCATTTGATTTCACAGTGTATTAATATACACTGCAAAATCAAAATTAAACAAAGTCAAATATATGAAGAATAATAAAGAATTCATACTTGCCTTTCCGATTCCTTTTCGCTGTCTCCGGTGTAGAGGCAGGCGATGTACAGTCCTGCCAGGACCTGCCGTGATTTTTTATTATTTTTCATACCTCTGACTTTGTTTAAGTTTGATTTCGCAGTGTATATTAATACACTGCAAAATCAAATGGGCCTGTCACACATATCACAGAGGGGAGGAGGAACAGGATTCTTCCTCACCCTCTGTGACTGCGGGAGCGGGAAAGCGAGTGGAGGTGGGCGCAGCCGGGAGGTATCAGGCGGCTACTCTGAATGAACAGCTGATGCCGAAGCATCAGCTGTTCATTTCAAATAGCGTGGCGGGAAAGCCGACAGTGAAGTCTGCTTTCTCGCCCGCTATGTGAGTGTAGTGCTGTCACAGCAATCCTGCGTGGCTAATGCGCGCGGCTGTTTTGCATACGCTGCGCTCATTGGTTGCCGAGGCTGGCGGCAACCAATGAGCGCTGGCGCTTGATTTCCGTAACAGACAGAGAACCTTAGATGATTATATAGTAGAAGTAGATGTGCGTGTCTCCAGAATTTGTGTCACTATCAGCCTGATGAAGGGGCCATAGTGTCCCGAAAGCTTGCTTTGCTTACCATCTTTTCAGTTAGCCATTAAAAGGTACTCTCAAATTCCAATATTTTGGTGAAATACCTGAATTTCATACCAAACTGTTTGGTTTTGCTGGGACCTACAAAATGCATAAAATATGACTCTGAATATAATTTGCTCATCTGTTACAGATGACATATATATTTATATACTTTTAATACATACTGTACCTATAACAAAATACCCACACATATTGGGTATCCACATGACCATAATAACCTGTATAATTCATGGTTGTTTGTATAGAAATTACACAGTAAAACAAAACCTCATGCAACCATGTCAGTGAAGATTGAAAGACTGTGGCTTCTGAAAAGCTGTACAACAAAAAAAATATATAGTCACATTTTTCTAGTGATCTAAACACACAATGAAATAGTGGCTGCACTTTTTTTTATGTTTCCATTGTGTAGATAATAGCAGTCAAACTATTGGGCACCTAATGTGTTAACTTTTGCTAAATCCAAGTCAGTGTTATTAAGTAGCTTTCACTTGGGGAGTGTACTTCTTCTCCCTGTATGATGCTGACCAATCATAAGCAGGCAGCTTCACACTAGAGAAAGAGCACACTCCCACAATATCTTAGAGCAGGTTTTCCAATGTTTGAGATGTCAGAATACAGCTTTGATCTCCTACGCTAAGCTTTTGCATGATTACAAAGTGTTGAGAGTAATGATTATGAACACCTTTCAGCTAAGGTCATTATATGAGCAAAGTAGACTGTCAGTGTTTCACACTGGAGTAGCCTGCTCCACATTCACTACAGTGTGATTACAAGTTACTGTGGAAACAAAAGACCTGATGGTGGGTTTACATGTCCCGATATCGGGCCGATATCGGGACCAACGACGCGTGAGCGCGCTTTTTGAGCGCGCTTTTCCCGCTATCGCATCGCCGTTTTACACAGCCCGATATCGGGATACAACGTCCCGACGATGTGTACGCCCCCCAACCCAGGAACGACCATTTAACATGGGAGTGAATGGGTGACGTGGGCGTACACATCGTAGTTGGGCTGTCAGACGGGACGATGCGGCTACAACGGCCATCCGATATCGGGCGGTTGAATAGCACGCTCATTCAACCCCGATATCGTTTTGGCATCGTTCCAGCATCGCATTGTACATTCAAACCGTACAACGCGCGAACGATATCGGGTCCAACTCCCGAACCACGTGACTTTTGGTCGGAGTTGGACGCCGATATCGCGACGTGTAAACCCACCATGAGTGTGACACGGACACCTTTGAGCTCAACACTGAACAGGCAGTGTGGGGTCAGGCGCAGTATTGTGGAGGTGACAGTATTATGCTAGGAGAGCTGATGGATGAGTTTGTAATGTGGCACAGCTAAGCTCAGCTGTGCTGCCTTTTTCCCCCACAGGGGCATTTATCTGAAAGGTGTTTGTCATCTGTTCTTACTAATCATGCAGGTTATGGTGGGTTTACACGCTCCAACGTCGGTCCGATATTGGATCAGACTGCGCGGGTGCCCGGTTTTCCAAGAATCGGATCGGCGGTTTACACAGCGCGATATCGGGATACAACGTCCCTGCGATGTCTACGCCCCTCGACCCAGGAACTACCATTTAACATAGGAGTGAATGGGGGACGTTGTAGTTCACATCGGAGTTGGGCTGTCACACAGCACGATCCGGCTCCAACCGGCATCCGATATCGCGCCGTTGGAGAGCAGGCTAATTAGATCCCCGATATCGGTTTTGACATCGTTCGTGCATCGTATTGGACGTTCAACCATACAACGCACGAACGATATCGGGTCCAACGCACGAACCACGTGACTTTTGGTCGGAGTTGGACGCCGATCGGGACGTGTAAACCCACCATTAGACCATGAGATCAGAGTTGTATCATTACAACTCACACACTGAAAAACCTGCTACAGCGAGTGTGTTGCTCTTTGTTCGATGAATTGCTGCCTGCTTACTATTGGTCAGGGAGATGAAGTACACCTCACCAGTAAAAATTTTCTGTTAACACCCACGTGGACTTATCAAAAGTTAGATTATTAACAAATACTTTGGTTCCTAATATCTCTGCAATGGAAAGGCAAAATTAAAGAATGATTAAAAATTTTTTTCTGCTCTGTAGCCACTATTAGGCTATGTTCACACCGCATTTTTGTGAGGATTTGTTTTTGGTGCAGTTTTGATGAACGGATCTTAGCAGAACGCAGCACTCTGTATGTGAACAGCCTGCACTTTCTTCCTGTGCTTTATACTTACCTCGCCACACTCCCTCAGTGACCCCCAGCTGTGTCTTCTGATCCCCTGCTGGGCCACAGATAGCACGGGCTGTAGGACCCCGCAGCACCATGTGACTGGTGACGTCGCCCAGTCACATGGTGCTGTTTAAGGTCTTGAACAAGGTCCTACGGTGCCAGGAAGAGAAGCGATCACCGGGGGAACACGGCAAGGTGAGTAAAAAGCGCGCTGAAAAAGGTGCAAAGAATTGACATGGTATTCTTTTTGCGGATACGTTTTGCAGCACAAAGCGCATCCACAAAATTACAGTTCATGTGAATACATTTCAGCCAAAGCCATTGATGCTGCTGGAATACGTTATGACCTTGTGTTTCACTGCATTTACGCAACGCTAAAAAGCACTGTGTAAATGCAGAAATACGCTATGTGTGAACATAGCCTAAATCTCAAGTCTGGGTCAACATAAAAAGGTTGTTGAAAAGGTACTTTTTCTAGGCCTGATCATTAAGTGCTGAAATTTAAAAGTACTTTTCAGAATATTGTGTTTCTGAGAAATGTGTTGTTTTTTTTATCCTCATGAAGTTTCCTAGTAGCTTGTAGGGCCTCTATTGATCCAGCAGTTTTTTCAGTGCTGAAGTAACCCTTTAAATCTAAGCCCCCTTACCTGTTACATACCCACCTTCCGGCAGCTTTACCTTTTACCAATGCCACTATGGTCTCTTGGCGCTATCTCTTGACTGTAAATTCTGACCGGAAGTCACAAGTTATGTCACAAGCTCCCAATGCATCTCTGAGAAGCAGAACTAGACTTTCACAGACCTGTATTGAGTTATAACCTCTGGCACGTTTCATGAAATACTGGAGCTGCTGGCAGGTCACAACGCACCAGATAATGACCAGAGCAGCGGTGATAAAAGATGAAGCCGACAGAAGTTGAGTAAAATACAGGAGCCAGGGAACTAGCATTTAAAGTACCACTCCAGCGATGAAATATTAATAATAAAAAAAAACCTGGAGTAGCACTTTGTCACATTATGCAATTCAGTATGGTAGAATATAATATGAAACTGATCCATGTAGGTGGAGTTGCCTTCTAACATAAAATCATTATGTTTCAGATACAGAGCAGATGGCACAAAGAAAGAATCTTTGAAAATCAGCTCAATGGTAAAAAGGTTTTTTACTTTTTGTTATTACATTTTAGTGCACCAGTTCTTGCATGTTTCCAAAGGATGTTTGTGCAAAAATGGGGAATGGTGATCAATGTTTTAGTAATTGGTATGGGTAACATCTTAAATCTATAGTGGCTGATAATGTCTGCAGCATGTCGATAAGATTTGTTATACCTCCTACAGTAGCTTTGCTTTCCATGTTTTGAATAAGACTGACCAGAGGCAGACAGCATTGCCAGTTGACGACAAGATCTCTTCGCATTTAAGATGATTTTAATGAACTAACTTTTTTTTTAATAAGTGAAAGTTTAGATACACATTTCTTGTTTGTTGCAGAGCTGGGGACCTGAAGGCTACCACCTCTGGGCACTCGCATCAGAGTGCACTGGGCATGCAGCAAGTGACAAAACTGTACCCAAGCAGTCTGCAATACTCCAATTCCAGTTTATTAAGAGTGCTCTTACGGTGAACCCGTGCATGGTGAGTGAAGTGCATCTCTGACACCAACTTCACATTGTGGCTAGGCCTTATAATGTTTGTTTTTCTCATCTCATTAGCAGTTTTAGGCTTTGTTAAGATACTTGCAGATCCTTGCCCATGTTCACCCATTCACAGCCTAATCTCGTGTTTTGTTTAAGTGTCTGTCTTAGGCTGGCTTCACATTTGCGTATGGGAAGGCAGCGTTTTGCTGCGTTCCCATACGCAGTTAAACGCATGCGCACTGCGTTCCTATGTTTAACATAGGAACGCATGGTGCCTGCGTTTGCTGCGTTCGGGTGCGGATGCGGACGATATCTGCTGCTTCCGGTGTCCAGCATCCGCACCCGGGACGCAGCATGTTGGGTTTTTTTGTGCGTTTGGGGAGCTTGGACAATCAGCAAGCGTCCCCAAGCGTACAAAAAAAGCATTGTCTTCAATGGGTCCGCAGTGTCCTCTGCATGACACAGCAGGAGAACGCTGCGGACCCATTGAAAAATCTCCCGGTGGCCGCCGGTGATGTCACAGGAGCTCACCGACGGCCACCGGGAGATCAGCTGACCCTCTGCTGTCCTCCTTCTCCCCCGCCGCCTGTAATCTCATAGCGATGTCGGCGGGGAGAACAGCTGATCTGACAGCTGTTTGAATCTTCCCGCGCCGACATCTCCTCACAGTGTCGGCGCGGGAAGATTCAAACAGCTCTCAGATCAGCTGTTCTCCCCGCCGACAGTCCCGGAGCTTACCAGCGGCCGGGGGGCGGAGATCTCCGGCGCTGATCTCCGCCTCCGGCCCGCCCCCGGACAGCGCCGATTGGCTGCCGGGCTCCATAGTGATGTGTCCGCAGGCGGACATTATCCGCTGCGGACACATCAAAGTGTCCCTGCTTCTGACAGCGTTTGTGTCTGCATGCCATCAGCATGCAGACACAAACGCTAATGTGAAGCCAGCCTAAAGGATGCTGTTTAATAGAGATGAGCGAACCTGGTTTGGGTAGGAGTTCGGGGGGCTTTATGTATCCAAATCACTGGAGCAAGCATCGCTGTGCCTAGGTACACTTGGTCCAGTGTGAGCCATTTACAGTGTATAATCGACTCATACTGGGATGAAAAGCAGAGTGATCGGCTTTAGTGTGTGTGTAAAATTAATAAGTCCCTGTTCTCCTGCCCCTGGAAGTGGTTTGCTTATGGCTGGCTGTATGTGGGTTGAGAGCCGAACTGCCCAGTAATTGTCTTCAACCGAGGGTTCAGGTAAACTTTAGGACCCAATACTTAAAGAACGACTGGCAACACCTGTGTGTGAAGGTGCTAGCTAAAAAAAGCATTATAATAAAATGAGGAAATCCACTGCACACTGTGTAGTTTAGTGTGAAGCGGATTTCCTCATTTTATTACATAATTTTTTGTAGCTAGCTCCTTCACACATATGTATTTCCAGTCATCTTTAATTATTAGTATCACTAAGATTTTCTGACACTGCACCCTTTCTCCTGTAGCTTTGCTAAGTCCTCCATCTTACTATAGCTAGGTTCCTAGAGATACCCATCCATGCAGATTTTAATTGCACTGGGAGGCATAAAAACACCCACACATGCAGTTGTATATTGCAAGTAGAGGCACAAGGTTAGAACCCGATAAGATGAGGACACCTTGGCGTGGCTATTGTGCTATTACGCAATGGCCAGTGCTTAAACTAAGTTTCTCCATTTTCTCTGTAGTCCGAAGCAGTTTCTGCCATGTCCTTTTCCTTATACACATTTGCCTTAGTTTTACACATTGACTTGCCACTCATATGTTATACAGTGTGCTAGTTCACATTCATTTTAGTATATGAAAAATAGAAAAAATGTATAGGCGGCCCTCACCGATGGCAGGGTTTCAGTATTCTTTAATGCTTGCCTTTCAATACATTAAAAGTTCCAGTGCGGCGGGTAGACAGGAACCCGTCGAAGTGATTACTCACCACAAATGGTGCCGTCATTCCGACGGCTCCTCACTTACTCTCCCCGCCGCACTGGAACTTTTAATGTATTGAAAGGCAAGCATTAAAGAATACTGAAACCCTGCTATCGGTGAGTGCCGCCTATACATTTTTTTCTATTTTTCATATGTTGAATACGGTCTGTGGCGTGCATCACCTAAGCATCGGGGATGGCCCTAAATGGGAAGCAGCTAAACTCGAATGCAAGCCGTAGTGCGTACAAGGACACGGGGGAGCCACAAGCCAGCTATAGCATAATTACATGAAATATATATAAAGCCCATCCCTACTACCATAGCTAAGATCTATAGCATCACCCTCTCTATAAGGTTTTCACCAAGGTAGGGAGGGCATCAACCCTGTGGCAGTGGTTTTTGTCCAGTAATATGTACGCACTGCTGGATGATGTTGCCACCCTATCCCTAGTGCCTGGAGCTGTGCTCACTACTCATTACTATGATCTGAGCAAGGAGCCACAGTCACTTCACTGCTCCCCCAAATCATCTGTGAACACAAGTCTGGGCATCAGGGCTGTGGTGGTGAATTCATCCGGCAGTGAGTACACGTAAGTGGATGGAATCCCCGCCGTACTGCTGGTTCTCAGACATGTGCTTAGTGCTCATTATTGTAATCTGACTGGAGCAGTCACAATGACATGATTGCTCTGCTCAGATCACTGTCATTACAGGTGATAGAGGGCAAGTAGTAGCCAGTACACATAATGTTGGGCTACAATAAAATGACTCTGGGCTCCACCTTCAGGTGTGAACTGGACATGCCAAGGAACTTGGCCAGTTCACACATGAAGCCATCACAGCATAGGAGATGATGTTTGTTATCAAGACAATCCCCTATGTCCTTGAAGTGCCATATTTGTAGTGTATTAAAAGCATCCTGCGCTGACACTTACACAACAGCAAATAATATTGGGAGCCCACAGTGACTGAGTTAGAAAGTTATGAAGAAAAAAAGTTCCATCATTTAATTTAGACACTAGCTGTTCTTCATAGTTTTAATCACATTGGCACATACCAGCTTTACAATTCTTGGAAATAATCTAAACCGGTTTGATTTTTATTTAAATAAGAATTTTATCTGTGATCCGAGGGACGATCTCTTCCTACATCAGTTTCTTCACCTTTATTTTTTTATCGGATAATGCATAATTTGTTGGAATTTGCATTAGTTCACCTAATTTAATCTTCACAGGCTTCATTTTTTAAATTGTAATTTTGGCTAATCTTACCTAACTTTGTATATGTAAACATATTTAAAGGGAACCTAACCCACAAACTGACCCCCCCACATCTTTTACCTGTCCCTGCACCCCCTCTTATCATTTCTAGCCATCCCTTTTGCAGAAAAAAATCGATTTTGTAAAGTAGAGAAAAGTTTATATTCACCTTCTGTCCTGTGTGGGTTCTCTGTTTCTGAATTAGTCTCAATGTCTGCCTGTCTGCTGCTCCCTTGTAATTATGCACGCCCCTCCCTCCTTGCTAAGACCCTGGCCGCTGCATGAAAGGGGGCGGGGCTAATGGCATGACGCAATTTAGCCCCACCCCTTTCATGGCGCAGCCAGGCTCTTACCAAGGCATCAAGCAGAGAGGGGCGTGCATAATTACAAGGGAGCAGCAGACAGGTCCCGCCTTTGAGACTAATTCAGAAACAGAGAACCCACACAGGACGGAGGTAAATATAACTTCTTTTCTACTTTACTAAATCAATTTTTTCTGCAAAAGGGATGGATAGAAATGATAAGAGGGGGTGCAGGGACAGGTGTAAAGTTGCGGGGGGGTCAGTTTGTGGGGTTAGGTTCCCTTTAATGCTATGATTGCTAAAGATTCTACTGTGAATCTCTACCTAATCCTATTGTAGACCTAATCCACCATTAAACTCACCCTTTTGTCCTGAGTATTTAGTATCCATGTATCTTTTTTTTTTTTTTTTGCATAATAAAACAATAAATGCTGACAAATTGTACTGTAACAAACTGTATTATTCTCTTCCAGAGCAACCAAGAGCAAGTATTGCTTCAAGGAGAAGATCGCTTGTACTTGAACTGCGGGGATGCAACTCAGACTCAGCATGTTAGAGGCTCTTCATCACATCCTGAGCACAAGTCTATACGCGACAGAAGTCAATTTCCTGTAGGAAATGTAGATTCTCAGGGCTTAAGCACTTTACTGGGCCATAGACACTGGCATGTTGTGCAGGTACGTTGCTTTAATAACAATAGAAATTTTTTTATACTATTTTTATATTTTTTTCCAGCAATTTTTTTTTTTATCTACAGCCAAAAGCATCACTCTACGCAGTATTGTTTCATTTTTCAGGCTGATTATATGTAGTCATTTGCCTACAATACATGTTAGTTAGTTTTGTTCACCAAAATCCCTACTCAAATGTTATGCTTCGTATTTCACCGTTTTTGCTGTCTCTCGTTACTTTAAATAGGTAAAGAATGCCGAAAGAATTGACATGCAGTGCTCACATTCATTCAGGAAAGAAGCTGTGTTCAGGAGTAATGTCATTACTGTGGCTGGTACTGTAAAACGCAGCTTGTTTTCCATCCCAAAAAAAAAAGCACCAGAAAACTGTTGCAAAACGCCACATGTTAACATACCCTAACACTTATATGTAGATAACACATTAGGTGATGGACACCACTTCCATAATTTTTCAACACATAGCAGGCTTTAAAAACTTCTTGTTAAAAGAAATGTGGTGAAGATGGCTGCTCCAACAATCATGTACAGAAAATAGAATAGAAATTCTAGCACCGTAATATAAAACCAGAATGCAAAAAGAAATGTTTTACAGTCTGGCATTAATATATTAAAAAAAATTGATATACACTGTGTGCAGAATTATTAGGCAAATGAGTATTTTGATCACGATACTTTTTATACATGTCCTACTCCGAGCTGTATAGACGTGAGAGCCAACTACCAATTAAGTAAATCAGGTGATGTGCATCTCTGTAATGAGGAGGGTGTAGTCTAATGATATCAATACCCTATATAAGGTGTGCTTAATTATTAGGCAATTCCTTTGCTTTGGCAAAATGGGTCAGAAGAGAGATTTGACGGGCTCTGAAAAGACCAAATTGTGAGATGTCTTGAGATATCTTGCAGAGGGATGCAGCAGTCTTGAAATTGCCAAACTTGAAGCGTGATTACCCGAACAATCAAGCGTTTCATGGCAAATAGCCAACAGGGTCGCAAGAAGCGTGTTGGGCAAAAAAGGCGCAAAAGAACTGCCCATGAATTGAGGAAAATCAAGCGTGAAGCTGCCAAGATGCCATTTGCCACCAGTTTTGCAATATTTCAGAGCTGCAACATTACTGGAGTATCAAAAAGCACAAGGTGTGCTATACTCAGGGACATGGCCAAGGTAAGGAAGGCTGAAAAAACCACCTTTATACAAGAAACATAAGATAAAACTTCAAGAGTGGGCCAAGAAATATCTTAAGACTGATTTTTCAAAGGTTTTATAGACTGATGAAATGAGAGTGACTCTTAATGGGCCAGATGGATGGGCCAGAGGCTGGATCAGTGAAGGGCAGAGAGCTCCACTCCACCGACTCGGACGCCAAGAAGGTGGAGGTAGGGTACTGGTATGGGCTGGTATCATCAAAGAGGAATGTGTGGAACCTTTTTGGGTTGAGGATGGAGTGAAGCTCAACTCCCAGATGTACTGACAGTTTCTCGAAGACAACTTCTCAGCAGTGTACAGGAAGAATCGGTGTCATTCAAGAAAAACATGATTTTCATGCAGGACAATGCTCCATCTCATGCATCAACTACTCCACAGCGTGGCTAGCCAGTAAAGATCTAAAAGAAGAAAAAATAATGACATGGTCCCCTTGTTCACCTGATCTGAACCCCATAGAGAACCTGTGGTCCCTCCTAAAATGTGAGATCTACAGGGAGGGAAAACAGTACACCTCTCGGAACATTGTCTGGGAGGCTGTGGTGGCTGCTGCACGCAATGTTGATTGTAAACAGATCAAGCAACTGACAGAATCTATGGATGGAAGGCTGTTGAGTGTCATCATAAAGAAAGGTGGCTATATTGGTCACTAATATTTGGGGGTTTTGTTTTTGCATGTCAGATATGTTTATTTCTAAATTTTCTGCAGTTGTATTGGTTTACCTGGTGAAAATAAGCAAGTGAGATGGGAATATATTTGGTTTTTATTAAGTCGCCTAATAATTCTGCACAGTAATAGTTACCTGCGCAAACAGATATCCTCCTAAGATAGCCAAATCTAAAAAAAAAAAAACACACTCAATTCCAAAGATATTAAGCTTTGAAAATTTGTAGTCTTTTGGGTGGATTGAGAACATAGTTGTTGATCAATAATAAAAATAATCCTCTACAATACAACTTGCCTAATAAGTCTGAACACAGTGTAGACCCTTTAAAAAGTAGTGCAAAAAATCCTTCCTTTATAAACCTACTAACGACAATATTAATATCCTGCTGACACCTCTGACAGTGTCTATATCGCAGAGTATACATGTCAAACTTTGCCCATGGACCAAATCTGGCCACAGGGTGATATTTGTTCTGCGGTGCCCTCTCTTCCTGCGCCCACCATCGCACTTTCAATTGTATCTGCATTCTGGATGATGATACAGTTGAAAACACTGATGGAGGAGGGAAGCTGTCCCTCCCTCCCCCATCATTCTCTCTTTGCAGTCTGACATCCCAGCATAGTGGGTACAATGATGTCAGTATGTCGCTTCCACTGTGCTGAGCAATAAAGAGCTTCAGTGTGCTCACTGCAAGACCAAAACAGCGAGGGAATGAATTCAGTTTATTTTTAAAGTGGATCTATACTTTATGGGGGACTGTGGAGCCTGTTATACTGTATGTGGGGCTATCTGGGGGCCATTATTCTATGTGGAGGACTAGTGAGGCAGGGCTATGAGTAGTGGATTGGATAGAATTGAGTGTTTCGAGGTTTGCTTACTAACGCCACAGCCCTGATTCTGAACCCCATTATAATCTATAGGGGACTATATGGAACCCATTATACTGTATAAGGACTACATGTGGCCCACTATACCACTGCAGAGGACTATATCGTGCCTATTATATTGTATAAAGGACTATGTGCGGCCCATTATACTATATGGAGGACTATGTGAGGCCCATTATACAGTGTGGAGATCACAGTTGAAGTCGCCATACTTTGGTGGAAGGGGGGTTACTGTAGAGTCATTATTCCGTACGTGTGGAGGATAATGTGGAGTAATTCATTAAGGGGGTATCATACTGTGTGTGGGGGCATTTAGGTTAACATGAATAAAGGGGCAAATGAAATTAAGACTACTCTAAGGCCTTTAACAATCGTTTTTGAAATTCGCAGACAGAAATTGGTAAAAAAAGCATCTGCCTCATTTAACGCATAATCCGTAACACTTCGGCAAGCCCAGCAATATCTTGGGGCTTGTGGTAAGGAGTTGACGCAATGCGGTATTCGGCACTTGCGGCAGTGCTGGCGCAAAAAAATGCTGTCAGCTGTTTTTTTCCATGTATCGCAGTGCCAAAACTGCACTTTCCATCTGAGGCTGTCACTCGTCCTTACCTTTAATGCATTTCCGCAATCCCTGACTAAGTAGCCATGTGAATTCGGAGAGTTGTTTGGTTTATTTCGCTGCTGTGCTTGCGATTTGAAAAAAAATCGATGTTAAAGCCTTTCAATTACTGTAATCGCTTGAATCGCAGTTTCGCTAAAAAACGCAACTGCCGCAATTACCACAATAAGGCCCACTTGCGGTTCACTTTGGTCACCTCATTGCTAATTGTTCATGAGGGCTTTGCTGTGTGTGCAAGGCAATAGTATAGGTTTCCGGCATAATGGGGGAAGAAAAAATGTCTGCTCGGTTTTTTTTTATCACGGTGATCATGCCGCAAGTGCCGAAACTTGCAAACTAACGCACTACCAGTCTACTCTACAGCCCCAAACCAGCCATAGACATTGGCATTGGGGTGGCTGTGCCGCAAATACGCACGTTAATGGGTAAATTGCGGCATCCAAGACTTAAATTTTCAACCGCAACTGCCGTGTCAGGCTTTAACGCGAGGGGGAAGGGCCTTAGATCTCTGGAATTAAAATGTACTTTCTTCGAGAAAGATCCTTTTAAGCTTATTTTTTTAATAAATCCGGGTTAGGCCCGCAATTTTAGTCCATGTGGGCCTTTGGGTAATATAGTTACAACCTATCCTAGAGGAACAAGCATCGGACATGGAGCTAAAATTTGCCATTAGGTTTACTGTCACACATTGTAATTGTGGGCAAAAGATCTGGTTGTTTCTCTAATTGAGATGTGTTACTTCTCTGTAGCTACTGTTTAGAAACTTAAGTGGATGAATAAGTTCAGACTGTGAAAGTAAAGGTGGGTGTTTGGAGTTATAATGTGACAGTACTATGGTAACTGAAGCTTGGGAAGCTCCAAACATAATCGCGGTAGGGATTTCTTCAAAGACCCATTACACGTTCTTTGATTGAAGAGTCAGCTGTACTCTAAAGCGACTTCATGGAGTTCAACTAAAATACAGTATATAAAGCTTGATTGCAGTGGATTTCTATGTTTTTGTCTGTTCATGAGCAGTTTTGGTGACATTGTGCTAAGCCCAGACTAGTCTAGACGGTTCACTGATATCATTTGAAGGGAGAGAATTATAAAATTTTAGCTTGATTGAGTAAAACAAACATTTGAACATCTTTCACAAGGATTTAAAAATATGAGACAAAATGCACATAGCGTCTTATCTCATTAGCAGAGTGCAGAAGCCTGATGAAATTTGCTCACCTGGTATTGTTGTGTAAACCCACAACCAGTGTAAACGCTCGTGCAGCTGCTGCTGGATCTGTGGCACCCCTGCGGACTGGTGGCCACACAATACTACAGCAGCTGAGATGGTGAACCATGTGCCCCAAACCAAACACCCAACACGCTCCCGAATTCCTATACCTAGGACTTTATGCCAGGCAAGGGAGAGGTGGGAGAGAGCTGAGTGGTGGGTGGAGCTTAGAGGAGACCCTAGTGGAAGGGGGAGGGCTACAGTAGTTACCTCAGGGACTGACAGTCAGTTTGGCTGGAGCAGAGGACGGGAGTGACTGAGGAGAAAAACAGTGACAACAAGTGAGGAAAACTAGGACCCGGTGGCCGGTGTCCTCTTATGGCTGACTGGGTCCGAGGCTACTGACCAGGTGTAGTGGAGGAGGAGTCCAATGTGGAAGACCGGCTTTACGAAGACACTGAGGGACTGGGTAGACGGACAGGGTACAGGCCCTGTAAAAGTGGTTGGCTGCTATAACGCCCCGGCCACAGATTAACAGGTGTGGTGAAGGGTTTTTATGCCCGGAACCAAACTGACCATCACACCGAAGGAAAGGCCTCACATAGGACTAGGAATCGAAGGGAAGGATACGCAGGAAAGTCCTTGACTGCCGGACCAGAGGTTGTGAGCGGTTCTGAGGAGAGACCCAAAAGGGCTGTGAAAGGGGGTGCATTGGTGATCCAACTCGCAGCTGCTGTTTGGCTACCGGTACCGCTCACTGCAGGATTGAGACTGTAAAGCGAGAGCTAAGCAGTGAGTAAAGTACCCGGTTGAACTTGAAACTTGTGTGAGAGAGATTTATTTTTTTTTTTAAATCAGATAAGTTTTTATTAAACATATTCCACACAGGATTACACAAATGCATCAAGACAACATGTCTCGTTTTCACATGAATAATTGAATTACAGTCCCAAACCCCTCCCTCCCTTTCCCCCCCCCCCCTAACCCCGTACCCCCCCGACAGCTAGCACATTACACAACAGCACATGGTGTTATTTAGTGAAGTAATCGTCAATAGGGCATATCAATTATCCCGCATTTCAAAACAATTTGCTCACATCACAGCTAAATGTCATACATCCTCTTCTCATCTGTAATTTATCCAGGGTAACCACATTTTCTCAAACATTGCTATTTTTTCTCTTTTCCCATAGATACCCTTTTCCATATACAGTAGGTTATCCACCTGTTTCACAAATTCCTCTCTGCTTGGGGGAACATCTCGTATCCAGAATTTTGCAATCAGTTTCCTCGCTACAAAGAGCAATTTTGCAATCATTATTTTAAATGCATTTTCAATTTTCACCTCCTCCACATATCCCAACAAACAAACTACCGGTTCTCTAGGTATTTCACACCCATACACTCTTTCTATTCGGTTAATGACTGCCGCCCAATATGTGGATAGTCTTGGGCAGGACCACATCACATGGAAAATCCCCGCATTATCTCCTCTGCATCTCAGACATTCAGAATCAGTCCTCAGACCTGCTCTGTGCATAACCATTGGCGAGCGATACACTCTGTGTACCACGTAGAGATGCGAGAGCCTGGCGGATTCACACATAGACAATTTAGGTATGTATTCCAGTATACTAGTCCACCTATCATCCGGTATATGTCCCATTTCCTCTTCCCATTTCGAACGTGCCTTTATAGGAAAGGAAAGGAGGAATGTATGTAGTAGATCTCTATATATGCACGATATCACTCCAGTCGAGAGTCCCTCATGGCAAATATAATCTAAGACAATATCATCCTGTATTTGTAAGGTACTGGTCTCACCCTGTTTACTGACTGCATGGTGCATCTGTAAATACTGAAGCCAACCCGAGTCTGGGAGTCCAAATTCCAATCTGAGTTGTTGAAAGGTCTTTAATCCCTGTCTATTTATAATTTGATGCATGTATACAATGCCTCTATTTTCCCACTCCGTAAGTCGTCCCATTTTGATCAGTTCTGGGAGGTTCCCATTGTCCCATATGGGAGTGTATTTGGTCAATTTTGTCACTCCTCTCAGTTGTTTAATTTTTGTCCATACCTTATGTATAAGGTCAAGTGTAGGGTATGTCTTTCCCAGTATTCCTACAGACCCGTCCTCAAGTCCATCTGTCAAAGGGGATCTATCAATTATTTTACCCAATATTTTCGTACCGTGACTGTTCCTTGATTTACTTGCCCATCCCCTTAAGTGCTGGCTTTGGGCTGCCAAAAAATAAATCCCAGCATGTGGTAACGCTAGTCCCCCATCATCCTTTGGCCTTTGCAATGTTTCTAGCCGAATCCTAGGCTGCCTCTTTCCCCAGATCAGTTCCCGGAATATGGCATTAATAGGCTTAAGTCTGCGTTGAGGGATCCACAGGGGTGAATTGTGCATTACATATAGTAGTTTGGGCATCAAGATCATCTTGATCAAGTTGACTCTCCCCACCACGGATAAACACAGCTTATTCCAGGCAGTAACCTTACGCCTCAGCACTGTCAGTAACTGGGCAAGGTTCAATTGCAAATAATCCGTGATGGGCAAAGAGACCCAAATGCCCAAATACTTAAACTGCTCCACCCTACTCAATCCTCCCGGTTCCACTTCCTCTTCTGTCTCTTCTTTGTCTACTTTAAATAAACTTGACTTAGTCCAATTAATATTAAGTCCCGAAAGCACCCCAAAACCCTCAATGGTCCGCATGGCATGGTTCAATGATGCCCCACTATCTTCCAGAAAGAGCAGAATGTCATCCGCGTATAACGCGACTTTTTCCTCATTTTCCCCATATTTAAATCCCTTGATGTCACTGGAGTTTCTTATGGTAGCAGCTAGTGGCTCCACCGCGATGGCAAACAGCAGGGGCGATAGCGGGCATCCCTGTCTGGTACCTCTCTGTAGGTCTATCTTTTTAGAGACGGCCCCATTGACTCTAATTTTGGCAGTAGGTTGGGCATACAAGAGTTTTATCCATGACGTAAATTGCGGACCAAATCCCATATACTGTAGCACCCTCCACAGGTACCTCCACTCCACACTGTCAAAGGCCTTGCGAGCGTCAAGCGATGCTATCGCTCTTCTACCCATATTGTCCGACGGCAGCTGCAGATTCAGAAATAATCTTCTTAAGTTAGTCGCAGTAGACCTATTAGGCATAAAGCCGGCCTGATCTGGGTGTATTAAGGTTGATATCACCTTTGTCAGACGGTTTGACAGAACTTTTGCTAGAATTTTCACATCTGCCGTCAGCAATGAAATAGGTCGGTATGACTCTGGGCTCGCAAGGTCTTTACCTTCCTTAGGGATCACAACTATAGTCGCCTCTCTCATGGATGTTGGTAGTACCCCCTGTTTCTTAGCCTCCACATAGACCTCCAGCAATCTGGGTAAAAGAATTTCTTCTAGTCTCTTATAGACTTCTGCCGGGAGTCCATCAGACCCCGGGGCTTTTTCATTGGCCATGCCATGCAGTGCCTCCCCTATTTCATCTACCGTTATAGGTGCCTCCAAAGTGTCCCTATCCTCCATTGATAGAGTGGGTAACGATGCCGCTGCCAAAAATGCCCCCACCTCTCTTTCATCTAATCCTTCTTGTGACGTATATAGATCCCCATAAAACTTCACAAAGATCTCCATAATGGTCTCTGTATTCGTTGTTCGTTCTCCCCCCTCTCCCACTAAACAATGGACAAACTGGTTCCCCCTCTGCGCTGCCGCTATGATGGATAATAAATGACCCACCTTCTCCCCTTCTTCGAAAAATCTCAGTTTCTGGAATGCCATTTTCCTATCTGCCCTTTCCATAAGAACTGTATTCACCTCTTTTTGTGCTTCTCGTAGTATTTTCTTATTATGTATATCACTCTGCTTTGCCGCCTCCATCTCTGCTCTCTCCAATTTCTGTATACTATCTTTTTCCTTCTGTTTATTCTGTGATTTACACCGACAGATATCCCGAAACAGAATCCCTCTTAGGTATGCTTTCATGGTCTCCCAAACTATCAGTGGGTCCGCACTTCCCTCATTTAAATTATAAAATTCCTCTATTTCCCTTCCAATTTTAGCCATATCAATAGTGCGTAGCCACACGGGGTGTATTTTCCATTCTCTGACCACATTCCCCGGTGAACCCGGTCGTCTAATGGAAACCAATATCGGGCTATGATCCGAAACAACTCTGGCCAGATATTTCACCTCCCCTATTAGCCCATCCAGTAGACTATTTCCCAGGGCCATATCAATACGGGAAAGTGTGTCGTATGATGTCGAAAAGCAAGAGAAACATCTCTCCTCTACATTTCTGACCCTCCAAAGATCCGTCAACCCCATTTCTTGTATCAGTGAGCCAAATGAAGTCAGAGTGTTCTTACTAACCCCTCCAGATGTGGCGCTTCTGTCCCACTGTGTGTCTATCACATTATTGAAGTCTCCTATCAACAGAAATGGCATTACCCCCTTCCTTTCCGCTGTCTCTCTGATCTTCCTTAATTTAGTACTGGAATATGGCGGAGGAATATAAATTGCCACGATACACATTAATTGTCCGGACAATCTACAAACCACCATCACATATTGTCCATCAGTATCTATTTCAACTTCTATCTCTTCATATTGTGCCGATTTATGTATTAATATTGAAACTCCCCTAGCGTAGGAAGAAAAAGTGGAGTGGTACGTCTTCTGCGCCCATTTTTTAGTAAGAACATCTACTGTATCAGTTGTTAAATGTGTTTCCAGAAGGCATATCACTGATGGCTTACGGTCTAGCACGTATTGAATAACCGCTGCTCTTTTAGACTTGTCCGAGAGCCCTCGTACATTCCAGCAAATAATGTTATTCCATTCCCCCATCAACCAAGATATTTTGTAGTCGGTTTGCCGCTGTCCCTATGCTTAGCTGTCTTCCCCCCTCCTCCCCTTTCCCCTCCTCTTCCCCTTCCCACCCCTCCGTCCTCCCCTCTATCGTCTGTGTAGTACTCTCATCGAGAGTGGGGTCCCTGAGCCTTGGACCCTTTACAACCAAAGGACCAAATACCTGCCTTCTTCCATCTTGCATTGAGTATAGACAATACCTACTCCACACCATATTTGGTGTATCCCTCCCCCTCCCGCTCGTGCCCGCTTAACACCGTTACTAACCTATTTACCGTTAAATTTAAATATTCTGATAACATCTATTACCTTTAAACAGTATAGTATTTAAACAACAATATTTATTGGTTATTCCCATCATACCCACATCTCCCCATTCCTCTAGTATCATCCCCCCCTCCATGCTTATCACTCCGTTTGTCCAATAAGGTCAGGAGCGCATAAAAATAACATTTAGAGAGAAAAAAGAAAAAAGAGAGGAACAAAGAAAGTCAATAGCTCTATCACCCCCCTGCTGGCCGTCTGTCTTCCAGAAAAAACAGCAACAAAACAAAATCACCTATGCAGGGTCAGTTACCGGACGTCCATCTGTGGTGTCACCACTGTCTCAAAGTCACATCCAGGATTCCCAGAGTTCACGCACATTCTCCAGCTTCCTTGATACGTCTTGCATTAATGTCCAGCCATTGCGAGGCTTCCTCAGCGTCTACAAAAAAGAAGACTTTTTCCAATGCTGACACTCGCAGTTTTGCTGGGAAGATCATAGAATATTTTACGTTCAACTCTCTCAAACGCTTCTTTACAGTGGAGAATTTCATTCTTTGCTTCTGTACCACCACTGAGTAATCAGGATATATGGCGATCCTGTGACCATTAATTGTAAGCTCCTCCATGTCTCTGGCCTTCTGCAGGATGATATCCCTGTCCCTGTAGTTAAGGATCTTTGCAAGGATTGTGCGTGGGCCCTTACCAGGTGGCTGAGGCTGCATAGGGACCCGATGGGCTCTCTCCACAGCAAACAGTCTCGTCAGAGTTTCAGAGCCAAATTTCTCTCCGAGCCATTTTTCAATGAACTCAGTGGGGTTTCTCCCCTCAGACTTCTCCGGTATGCCCACTATTCTCAGATTGTTTCGTCTGGAGCGGTTCTCCAGATCGTCCGTTTTTGCAGCCAGCTCAGACATTTGTTGGATATATTTTTTCTCCATCCTCTGCATTTTAGTTATATGGTCTTCTGCTGTGCTCACTCTTTCCTCCACTGCACCAGTCCTAGTGTCCACTTTTTTTAGATCCTTCTTAATTGTGGATATCTCTCCCTGCACTCCTAGGACCTGCTGTGTCAGTGTCTTTAAGGCATCCTTGCAGTAAGATACCACTGCAAACACATCTCTCAATGTGGGCTCTGCCTGCATACTGTCCTCTGCCTGTGTCTGCCCGGCTTCTCCAGCACCTTTCTCCTGTGTTGGCCCCTCCACTTCCTCCTCTTCTCCCTCAGCCATGGGGGATTCATTCTCCTCCCCAGCCTCCTCACCTCCATCTTCTGTTCCTCCAGCACAGCTCTCCTCTCTCCTCGCAAACTGTGCGAGTTTCTCTGCAGCCGCCATGCGCCGCTGGCAAGCGGCATTAGCCTTCTCCGCCTCCTCTCTCTTATCGGCGCCATCTTGGAGGCCCGCAGCGTCTCCCGCGCCCGCATCTCGCTGCCGGCGGCGGGTCATATCAGCGGTTCCGGACGGCTCCCGCTACTGTGCTGCACTCCGGGGACCTCCGGGCACAGTTCCAGGGGGTCAGGGACCTCTCCACAGGGTATTAGGCAGGATTAATGGCGGGCACTCAGCGGGAGCTCCAGGAAGTGCGACCGCTCACATCTCCTTCCAGGCCACGCCCCCCGAGAGAGATTTATTAAGCATCCTTGGTTACAGACCACAGCATCCGAAAAGCGCCTGAGTAGTGAAAGTTGGAGAAATACAGCTGAAAGTGTAAGTTGTACCCCCCACAGTCACCTCACAACTACCCCACAATAGACTGTCATCATCGACCCAGGGGATAAACCAGCCCTGCCTGTGGAGGGCTCATCACCTAGTTGGGTCACCTCATCCTCCCCCCAGAGCTGAGACAAACAGTGATGGACACATCTCGCCGCATACCACAGGTGGCGTCACTACCAAACTTTAATTTCACTTTTTACCCTTTTTACATTTTCCCCCTTTTAATTGCAGTCCCTCCGGGACCACAGAATCGGTCCACAGCAACTACCGTGACATGCCCCTGTGACCAGACAGCAGGGACCGGTCCCGAGTAAACCACGGCCCTGAGGGCGATGCAGATCCACACTTCCACTTGCAATGTGGCAAACAACAGGAAAAACAGGACAAAGTGCACTTCGTCCTGTTTTTCCTACATAGTAATTTTATCTTTTGTAATATCAAAATTGTTACAGCTTTTCTGCATCTCGGCAGACTCAGCTAGTCTATCCCCTGATGACCATGCTTCAATCGAAGTAGCTCAGATGTCTCGATTTTCCCATTCTAATAATAACCTAACTGTTGAAAATCTGCTTTCTTGCTTTAATGCTGCATTCAGGGTCATGTTCTGGTTTCCATACTCCCAAGTTCCAATTGTGAAGGTGCAGTTATCTCTAATAAAGTGATCCTTCAATGAACCTTGGTCCTATATGAATGTAAAGAACAACTCTACTTTTTGCCTACAGTATTTTATTTGGCATCATTTCCCAGTCTTCCCTCTGCTTATTTTCTGTGACTTCCCTGACCTAAAGGAGGTTCTCCCACAAATCTCTTGGTTTGGTAAAAGACCACACAGAGCAGTAGAGCTGCGGTGCACTGTAATGTATTTTCTGTATTGATTCTATCTTTATACTTATTACAGTACCTCTTGTCCATGACTGGGTGCTAGAAAGTAGTTCCCTTAAAAGAAAAATTACTTTTCCATATTAAATGACTTCTATAGAGTGTCACTTTAGATGGAAGTTATTGGGTCAAGATGTATAGGAAGGCAGCCATGGAAAATTCCGCATTGTCTGTCTTGTATACGTGTGCAAGTATATATGTGATTTAATACTTCTCATTAAAATGATCAGTCGAGCTGCCTCTTAGCAATACTGTGCCTGGGATTGTTGAAATTGCTTGACACATCACTTATCGCACCTTCACACTTCTCAAATGACTGCTGCATGCCATAAATTATACATGGTCTCGGCCTCTCTAATCACTCCTCTGAACAGAAACCTTTCCACTATAAATAAATGAACAGAAACCTATCTCTTCCTGGAGGGAATAGAACCTAATAAGAAACTAGATAATAAACTGTGGAGCATCGGTTTCTGAAGACATTTTTACTTATAGATTTTGTTTTCCACGGTGTCAAAAACAGAAATATTGAAAAATGAATGACGACATCCAAAATAGAAAGATGGAACTTGTTGAAACATAAAATACTGAAGACAGTTACCCTATGGCACTGACAATCTGGTTGTTTTAGGCAATGACTTGGAAAATACCTAAATCTTGATGCTGTTGCTGCTTTTTCATGATTTCCTTGATTTTTTTGGAGGACTAGAGATCGTCCTCTTTTGGCAGACCTCACACATGACTGCCGTCCTAATTTGCTCTTTTTCTTAAAAACACAAAAGTGACTAAACTAAAAATGATACGACTCGGGGAACTTGTTCCAAGTCTTTCATTTTATCTGTTTCGCATCTACTAATTGTGGTAAAATTACTAAACATGAAAACAATCCCTGGTTAATGTGCACTATTATGGTATGGAAAAATCAACATCTCATTCTCATGAAACCCCTCTATTACCCAGGAATGGGGTCTGGCAAACCCGTGCCTTTTTTTTGTCACGTGGCGATTCATACTACATTTCCAATGAAGCATCTTCTGCAAAGAAATATATTGCAGAGGGTACTGAGAGCAAGATTTGGGCCAATCGGGGGTAGAATCAGAAGACTGCATTGTCACAGGAGCTAGCTGTGATCATAAAATGACTTTAAATTGCAGTGGCCTGAATGTGTTTGGATGGAGTCCACAGTATTAAGTAGTAATTCCATTATGGAAATCTATGAATATCACCAGCTAGCTAACCTTCTTTCAACTATGTACCAAACTCTGTTGACCATCATATAAGTTGCTATGAAACCTTGCTTCAATTAAATATAGATGGATGTGTGTACAAAGTATTTTTGGTAAAGATTGCCCCACCTTCCATTCTTCGACCATCCCATCTACCCCCTTTAAATTCAAACAGATAACTTCGGAGTGTAAAGTACTGAAGTTTAGTTTTGTTCTTCTTGGTAGCCTATCAGTTATATGATCTTCTTTGTTCTTTCTTTTTAGATACACAGCACCTACCTTGAGAGCAATTGGCCAATTAGGGTGAGTTAAACCAAGATCTTACTTTCTCCTTTGATGACTGGTATACAAATAAAAAAAAATTATTATTAACAATATTTACTATAACATGTTCTTCTTTTCTAAAACTATTATACATTAAAGTTTAAAAAACAAGCCTCATACATTATCTTTGTCAGTTTTCCTTGGGGTTTCAGTATTCCCTCTTAAATGATATGGAAAGTGATTGTGGAAAGTGGCATGGCTTCAGCTGCCTGTACACATTAATGTTAGTACATGTGTTGGCAATCTAATGTATATGGGGGTCTTAGGCTGCCTTCACATTTGCGTTTGTGTATGGCATGCAGACGCAAACGCAGCCATATTAATATGAACGCAGCGGAGAATCTCCGCATGCGTTCACATTAATATGCACCCCGGCCAGCCAATCGGCTGTCTTGGGGTCGGCCGGGAGGAGGAGATCAGCGGCAGAGATCTCCTCCTCCCGGCCACAGCTGATCTCCCGCCGGTGTCGGCGCGGGAGATTTGAAGACACAGCTGATCTGACACCTGTTTAAATCTCCTGAGCTGACACCGAATAGGGTGATATCGGTGCAAGAGATCAGAAACAGCTGATCGCTGTTACAAATCTCCCGCTCCGACATCACCTATTCGGTGTCAGCTCAGGAGATTTAAACAGGTGTCAGATCAGCTGTTTCTTCAAATGTCCCGCGCTGACTCCGGCGGGAGAGCAGCGGCGGCTGTAGCTGATCTCCCGGTGGCCGCCGCTGATCACCGGCAGCCATCGGGAGAGAATTCAATGAGATTCGCAGCATTCTCCTGCGCTGTCATTCGGAGGACACTGCGGATCCATTGACTTCAATGCATGGTTTGTGCGCTTGCGGGCGCTTGCAGATAAAACAAGCGCTCGCGAACACTCAAAAAATGCAACATGCTGCGTTCAGAGGGCGCACAAATTGTGCGCATGCAAACGCAACCGATCGCAGCCATATGCAGGCACATGCATTCCCATGTTAAACATAGGAACGCATGTGCGCAAGCGTTTGGCTGCGTTCGGTGCGCTGCGCTCCAAACGCAACATATCTTGGAATAAATGGAGTTCTTCTTAAACAGCTTTATCTTGATTGGGAGATCGCAGGAGCCTTCTCCTATGACTCTCACCCCATGCATGCCCGTACAAACTCGGTTGACCAACACATCGCCCCTTTATGCCTGAATGCTCATTTAGGCAAGAGCGTTCATGTGTTTCCAGTGTGGAAAAATCCACTGCTGGCTGCAAAATTCTCATCTTCAAGAAGAAAAGAAGCCTCAAGTGTTTGCCCAATTGTTTCTCTTCCAAACATCTCCTGCCGAATTTCCAAGAGATTATCACTAGAGGACCAATAAGCCTACTTCCATACATGAGCTCTATATAACTCACACCGACCACTGATTGACAGCTTTCTGCCTATGGACAGTGTAAATAGAAAGATGCTAATCAGTGGTGTAAGCGGGATTACACAATCTAGGCATTCAGAGAACTTTGGTAGATCTGTAGCAGAGAAAACAGTGATTTTATAAAAACTACAGCAAGCAGCTCAGTAAGTGATGTATCGCTGAAGTCAGGGTCTCTGTCCTTACACAGCTTTCAGGAACATCTCTATGCTGATGACATGCAGATCTAACTCTCTGGTCCTGATATCATCTTCTTACTAACCAAAGTCCCAGAATGTCTGTTTGCTATTTCATCTTTCTTTTCTGCTCACTTTCTAAAACGGAACATGGACAAAACAGAATTCATCATCTCTACCCCATCTCACTCTACCACACCAACAGACCTATCAAAGGCTGATCATTCTCCCCAGTTCTGCATGCTCGCTGCCTCGGGTAACCCTCAACTCAGTGCTCTCTTTCAAGCCAAATATCCAAGCCCTTGTCACCTCCTGTCAACTACAACTCAAAAATATCTCTCGAATCCATAGATTACTTGATCAAGATACTGAAAAAAACACTTCTGCATGACGTCATCATCTACTACCTCGACTACTGCAATTTCCTGCTCTCTGGCTTCCCTTTTAATACTCTAGCACCCCTATAATCTATCCCAAACTCTGCTGCACTATTAACCCACCAGTCCCCCTTCTTTCCCCCTGCTTCTCCTCTGCCAATCTCTTCACTGCCAAGAGACTTTATTTCAAAACCCTAACAATGACATACAAAGCCATCCACAACCTGTCTGCTTCGTATATCTGTTACCTAGTCTCCCGGTACTTACCTGCATTCAACCTCTTATGCTCTGAAGATGTAATGTTTTATTCAACTCTTATCTCTTCTTCGCACAACTGCATACAAAATTTCTTATGTACATCCCCCATGCATCAAAAGGAACCTGAAGACCCACCTCTTTCGACAGGCCTACAACCTGCACGGAGCCTCCATTGAATAAACCGCCGCATGACCAGCTCTACCCTCTCCTAGTGTATCCTCACCCATCCCTTCTAGACCGTGAGCCCTCACGGCAGGGTCCTCTCTCCACATGTAATGGTGTGCCATGTAGTGTTCATGATTAATGTACTTCTCTACATATTCCCCTTTTTATATGTAAAGCACCATGGATTAAATGGCGCTATAATATTAATAAGACAGAGCTTGGTTGTCTTTAGTAGTGCACACTTTTTTGTGTTGTTTTTCTTGTTTGTGCCGAAAGCTGACCTATTTTTTTTTTCTCATCTTATAGTATTCTGCAATTGACAAGATTGGCCAAAATGTTGCTGTTTCTGGAAAATGTGGATTTGCACACTACTCTTTACTAACAAAAAAATGGAAGTTGTTTGGGAATATCACTCAAGTAAGTTACCTGACACTATGGCACTGAAAGAAATAATATACAGTGGAAAAAATGAAGAGGTTGCAGCATTCTACCTACTGCCTATCAGTATTTTGCTGCCAGAAATTATCAACGTCTGAGGCTGCTTTCATACTGCGCTTTTGAGCAATCCATAGCTGTCTGTTGTAAAACGGACAGCTACGGATCCGATTTGGCCCCCATGCATCCCTATGGGCCACGGATCACATTAGATTTGCCCTTAATGGCATCCGATTTTTGTCAGATCCGATTCCGTCAGATTTTTTCCTGCACCCAAAATCGCAGACTGCTGCGATTTTGAGAGCATCAGACAGAATCTGACAGGATCGGATCCAACATGATCTGAGGCCTTTATCATGGGGGCCTATGGAGCACGGGTCCAAGAAAACAGCTGATGGTTTCTCGGACCCGATTTTAGTGTACTGAGCATGCTCAGTACACTAAAACTGCTCCTAACTGTCTAATTTCACTTCCGCGGAAGTGAAATTAAGTAAATGCAAGGGTTAAAATTACAAAATCTTTATTCTCAACCGTCCACGAGTCCTCCAGCTATCTTCTGATCCTTACAGGACCTGGTGTGATGTCACAACCCAGTCACATGACTGGTTACCGCAGTAACTGGTCATGTGACTGACGCAACCACAGGTCCTGTAAGGATCAGAAGAGATAGCTGGAGACGCTGGGACACTGGTGGACAGATGAGAATAAAGATTTTTTATTTTGTAAGGTCCGGAGGAGAGGGGACAAAGAGGGAGAGACTGAGGGAGCAGGGAGGGGAGGGGGGAAAGAGGTGACCAGAGGCAGAGAGAAGCGAGGTGAAAGGAGGGAGAGAGGAGGGGGAGCGAGGTGACAGGAGGGGGGAGGGAGCAAGGTGACAGGAGGAGCGGGGAGAGGAGGAAAGAGAGGGAGAGGATCCAAACTGATCCTGCAAAATATCAGAATCTGATGCCTGTTTGGCATCCGGTTGCAGGCATCAGTTTGGATCTGTTGCTGTCCGAGGGTCCTACAAAATTTTTTTTATCCTGCTTGACTGAAAAGAATTACTTGGGTGTTTTTAATCGCTTAGTGCTCCTGTAAATTTCAATTTTGTTCCTCTTCCTTTAAGAGCTATAATATAATCAGATCGCTGCATTATACTGCATGGCAAAAATATGTCTAAAATAAGTCTGTAGTCTTCAAAGTGATACTTGTATGGCAGCCATGGGGGGTCGTCAGCATGCCCTTGGCTAGGACGACACTTATCTTTTGTGACAGATTTACTTTAATACCACTGTCAGAAATTGGCAGTGACACTTAAAAAGGCATGCGTCACTTCCGGTCCGTGGTGATGCGGGCAGAGGTGGCGCGACACATCTGGTCACGTGATAACGCTTTTGGCGACACTTCCGGTTTCGGAAGCAGCAGTAATTTGGTGGTCTATTTAAAGGGAACAGGCTAGCCTTACTATACCCCTGATGAAGTGGCCAGAGGACCCCCTAGGCCACGAAACGTCGTAGGGCTCACCCATCCGGGATTCCCCTAGTGTACCTTTCCCCATAGCTACTGGCTGTATGGGTAATGAATATATGAGTCTAGGTGATACATGCTAATTTCTCTTGCTGTATATGCACTGTATGATGCACTTTAGTATTGTCACTTTACCTTGTATGGCACTTTGTTAATAATTCTGATGTGTTATTCATGTGTACTGTATCTGATTTAGTGCTACTATATTAAGACGTGACTTGGTCACACTTAACATGCAATAATTGGACTAGTACTGTCACGGTGGATATTGATTGTTCAACTACTTGTCATAAGGTGACCATAATCATCTTTTTTCTCTTGCTGTGCAATATACATATGGATACTTTGTGACCTGCAAAGATGAATGTCATTACTGTAACAATGTAATAATTTAACCCTTGCCTGTATCTAATTGGGGTGGGACACATTGCACTATGACCTCCCCTGAGCTTTACTTGATGGTGTATGAATAAAATCAGCACCTAATTTGGAATATTGAGGCATTGACTTGTTTTCTCCTTGTGTGTAAGTGACACTTAGGGTTAACAGCTTAGCTCAGGACGCTGCCATTACAGGCAGATGCTCACTGTATGACACAGCCAGCATCTCTCCGGTATGGTTTGGGGCCTGCTCCATATACCCACACTCGATGTGCACTGTACATGTATGGCAGATATTGAGAATGGGTTAGGACTCTTGCTGTAATGTCTTCTCAGAAGATGTGGTATGATTAGACCATGGCCCTGTATGGTCAGACACATCCATTACACAGTACATAGCAGGGACACATATATAAGATTATCTCAGCACAGGAGATGTGGTATGATCAGACCATGTCCCTGTACAATCAGACACATCCATTACACAGTACATAGCAGGGACACACATATAAGATTATCTCAGCACAGGAGATGTGGTATGATCAGACCATGTCTTTGTATGATCAGACACATTCATTAGAGTACATAGCAGGGACACATATAAGATTATCTCAGCACAGGAGATGTGGTATGATCAGACCATGTCCCTGTACAGTCAGACACATCCATTACACAGTACATAGCAGGGACACTTATATAAGATTATCTCCGCACAGGAGATGTGGTATGATCAGACCATGTCCCTGTACGGTCAGACACGTCCATTATACAGTACATAGCAGGGACACATATATAAGATTATATCAGCACAGGAGATGTGGTATGATCAGACCATGTACCTGTATAGTCAGACACTGCCATTACACAGTACATAGCAGGGACACATATACAAGATTATCTCAGTACAGGAGATGTGGTATGATCAGACCATGTACCTGTACAGTCAGACACAGCCATTACACAGTACATAGCAGGGACACATATACAAGATTATCTCAGTACAGGAGATGTGATATGATCAGGCCATGTTCCTGTGCGGTCAGATACATCCATTATGCAGTACATAGCAGGGACACACATAAGATTACCTCAGCACAGGAGATGTGGTATGATCAGACCATGTCTTTATATGATTAGACACATCCATGACACAGTACATAGCCAGGAGCACATTATAAGATCATCTCAGTACAGGAACATTTTTTTAATGGGTTGTCCAGTCTAAAATAATGTTTCTGCAGTCACTCTGTGTGACTGCAGAATTATCAATCCTCTTAGTGCCCGTACTGTGCGCTGCAAGGATTTGCTGTTTCTAAACCAGGAACAGACCGCAGTTATGCAGTATGCTTATTCCAACCACTTCAGCTGGCACGCCCATCTAATGGTCACGGCCTCGCTTAATTTAGTTATATAGAGCAAGGCTGCGCTCAATAGTTGGTTTTGCCAGCTCCATGCACTTGTATAGAGCGAGACTGGCCCACTAGTCATGTGGTTGCCGGAACATGCATACCGCATAACTGCGATCTGTTCCTGTCTTACAAAATGGCAAATCCTCGCAGCGCAGAATTATCATTTTAGACCGAACAATCACTTAATGATTATTATTGCTAGATATATTGATTACAATATGCTTTCTTCATTAAAAAGTACTGTCAGCACAGAATGACTGTTCAAACCAAGTACAAGTGCTTGGTGCATCATGGTGTGGCTAACCATTTAAATATACCTTCTCACCTGCTTGGTTTTCCTCAATCCCCACCATCCCCTCTTCTTTGATTGACATCTCTGACTTCATAGAGCCAGAGAAGGGTTGAGATGGACGGAAAACAAGCAGGTGGGAAGGTGAATTTAAATGATTAGCCCCACCATGATTCACGAGCGCCTGTACTTGGTTTGAAGAGTCGTTCTGTGCGGACAGAATCCCTTTAAGTGCGCCTTCCCACCTACTTGTCTTCCCTTTATCTCTACCCCTTCTTTGATTGACAGCCACATTCTCATAATGTCAGATGTGCAGAGATGGTGGAAAATGGGTAGGTAGGAAGGCTCATTTAAAGAGACTCTTTGAATGACGGCACCGAATGACTGTTCAGACACAGTCACTTGATCATCATTATGATGCTGAACATTTAAAAACACCTTCCCACCTTTTTGTTCTCCATCTATCTTTGCCCTTCTCTGGATCTATGAAGCCAGAGCCAGCAGGTTTAGGGGCGAGGAGCTAGAGGGAAACCAAGCAGGTAGGAAGGTGCACTGAAATGTTTGGCTACTGAAAGAAGCACCCAGTATATTTGGATTGAATAGTCATTCTATGCTTATAGTCCCTTTAACCAACTCCCCTCTGGAAAGAAGAGAAGAAGCCATCAAGAGTTCCTGACCTCCCCTTCTAAAGGTGGGGGACGCTGCAGGCAGGACAGGTGATGACTGACAGTGACAGGCTGTGATATTTTTTCCTGTTGTCACTTGTAGCTTCTTCCCTCTGCTCCATTACATGAAGAGCAGAATGAAAAGTTTCACTACTTTGATTTGTATGTCTTCTGTGAGTTCTGTTTCCTGGATATTGTATGTGGAGCTTTGATTTAGGTGCCATTTGAAAGCTATAGCTATCATTCTGGGCCTTAATAAGGTATTTATCTGTTAAATATGGCAGGCTGTTCAGCTGACCATTTAGAATGTACGCTTGTCACTGGTGCAAGATTCCCCCATTGAAAAATGAATTGGGCATTTTAGTGAGATCTGGAAAAAAGCTTGGTTGTGCAAGTAGGGATGAGAACTAGCAGATCAGAACGTGTATAATGGCTGTCACAATACAATGTGTAAGGCCATGTCATAAGCAATCTGCTGCTGTTCATTAGAAAGGGTCCAATTATAAATCGAAAGGGGCTACTCAGGCAATTAGAAATATGCAGGGGATTTTACCATCTGCACCATATACCTATCTCTGCACAGGGCATGTGAGTTTGCTCATTTCTGACTAAATGCGTAACTTTGACCTCTTACTGTGGATTAAATGGTCAAGCATTGAGTGTGATACTGAGAGTAGGGGAGCCCTCTATGATTCCCATATACCTATACTGTGTCTG
Organism: Allobates femoralis; assembly: GCA_033576535.1. NCBI lineage: Eukaryota > Metazoa > Chordata > Amphibia > Anura > Aromobatidae > Allobates > Allobates femoralis. Next base: position 526,771,551 of record JARQOC010000003.1, on the reverse strand, counting down.
ACTTTACTATATGTTTGATCTCCAAACGATCTAGTAATGCTTTACACCGTGTGTTTTCAGGAGCAGAACATGATGGTGACGGGAGGCCTGGCTTGGTGGAATGACTGCATTGTTCTGGCATGTTATAATTTAAATGATCGTCAAGAGGAGGTGAATGTGTTTGTTTTTTTTGTCTCCCTATAAATCCATTAGTGGGGATGTCAGAAAGTACAAGGCATGGATTGAATAAAAACGCCCAACAATTGTATACCCACCTACCAGCATAACGGTGGATCCAGTGCAGACCAGAAGATTCCTCATCAGATGTTTCTCTGATGATTGGGTGTTGCGATTTCCGAACAGGGCAGACACCACTTCCGGAGCTGCCACAATCCTCTGGATCCATGTGTGACCCTGAACATTTATTTCTTTTAATCAATCTATTACCTTCAATAAAGTCTGACAATCCTTTTAATAAAGCTTGCCATATCATTAGACTCTTCATTAGTAAAAATGTCTGCCTTCCCTGATTGTTAACCATCTCCTTTCCCCACAGCTGCGGGTTTATCTTCGTACATCCAATCTTGACAATGCTTTTGCATGTGTTACCAAAGTGCAGTTGGAGACCTTGCTTCTCAGCGTGTTCAGAGATATGCTGATCATCTTCCGAGCTGACTGTTCTTTCTGCCTTTATAGTATTGAAAGAAAATCTGAAGGGTGAGAATAATGGCTTTGTTTATCAAGCCAACATCTTACTACTAAATGTCAGCAGGGTTGTGCTGTGCGTCTTCTGAATGATTCCTAGCACTGTCTAGAGCCGCCAGTATGAATCGGGGCACATTAATTTATGTATAGATAATTTAAGCCATTTTTAGAACATATATAATTGTTTGCTTTCTTTGCTGCAGTCCTCATCCTTTAGTCTGTTTACAAGTCCTTCAAGAAGTGTCCATGTCTCGGTACATTCCCCATCCGTCACTTGTGGTATCCATAACCTTAACGTCTGTGAGGACCGAGACTGGCATCTCACTAAAAATGCCCCAACAGGTACAGTACCTATGTTTTAACCCTTTCACACCTTGGCCACTTTTTTCTTATTTTCTCCCCTTCGTCCAAGAGCCATAACAATTTTATTTCCCGTCAATATAGACATATGAAGACTTGTTTTTCGTGGGAAGAGTTGTGCTTTTGAATGACATCATTTATTTTACCATATAGTGTACTGAAAACAGGAAAACAATCCACATGCAGTGAAATTACAGAAAAAAGTGCAATTTCACAATTATGTGGATTTTTTTCTATTTACCAAGCTCACTATATGGTCAACCCGATCTGACTGTATGATTTTCCTTGTCCGTACGAGTACAAAAATACAAAATGGGTATAGTTTTTTGTATTTAAGTGCTGAAAAAAAATTCTGAAATTTGTCCCAAAATATGTCACTTTTGTCACCACTTTCTGAGACCCATAACGTTCTCATTTTTAAGCACCGGGGTCTATGTGAGCCTTATTTTTCTGTGCCCATGATACCATTTTGAGAAAGATGCGGTTTTGATTGCTTTTTTTTTGGTTGCAATGGTCGAAGAAAGAATATAATTCTTGCGTTTGTTCATTTTTATTTTTTAGCATTACGCTGTTTACTGTTTGGTTTAATTTATTTTAGATCTTGATAGATCGGGCATTTCTGAACTCGGTGACGCCAAATGTGTAATTTTTTTTCATTTTATTTTCATTGGAGCAAAAGGGGGGTGATTTGAACTTTTGCCTCTTACTAAATTTTTTTTTACTTTTTGCAGTATTTATTAATCCTCTTAAGGTACCGTCACACGGGGCAATATTGCTAGGCAATTTCACTGGCAATTTGCTGGTTGCAGTGAAATCATGGACACATTGTTCTATCTTGTTGCTGTGTACAAATGGAACAACGTGTCCATGATATCCGGACCCGTAGAAGCGACAGCGAAACGGCGTCGTCGTCCGTTGGCCCCCCGTGGCCTCCTCCCTGCACCCTGTCCGTTTCTAGAATTGTGGAATAAAGGACCATCTATACTACTTCGGTGAGTACCGCTTCTTCTTATACCTGTCCATGATTTCACTGCAACCAACAAATTGGCAGTGAAATTGCCTAGCAATATTGCCGCGTGTGAAGGTACCTTTAGGGGACATGAAGCTGTGATCGTCCAATCATTTCTGTGTAGAGAGCCGTGCATCTGCTCTTTACAGCAGAGCTATACAGCTCTGTACAGCTATGCTATACAGAGCAGTGCAGCGGCACTGCTCTGTATAGCATAAATCACAGTCTCCTATGAATGCTGGCTCGCAGTCAGCATTCTCAAGAGGATCATAATAAGACACAAGGTCAATCAGCTGACACCTGGTTGTTATGACAACCCAACGGCGCCCAATATCATGTCATGGGTGCACCAATTGGGGTGCTCTCTGCCAGCATGTGTTAAATCCGGTTATCAGAGTGTGACAGCGGGACTTAACAGCAGGTTACTAACCATGTGCGATTCTCCGATCCACTCATGGCTGTTAGAAGCTCATTATGGCTGATTAAATCAGCCACCAGGTGCAGGGAAAGATGTGGGCCCTGTGTAAGCCCCCATCAAAAGTAGGGACACAACATATGATGTAAATATACGTGATATGTTGTGAACGCGTTAATGCTATTCATAAACCCAACAATGTGGATTTGTGGTAACCACTTCAGGTTTTTTTTACTTTACCACTGGAGTGGTGATTTAAATCCAGGGCTGTGCAGCCGGAGTTGCAGTCAGTAGAAAATGGACCTACTGTCATCTGTTGTGGCCGCTCCTATCAGTCTGTGACTTGTCGGCTGCCCCATTGTTTCATGGAGCAGGCAGGAGGTCACAACTCAACACAATCCTATGCGAGCTTTATTCTGGCATTGTTCTAGCTCTGAAAGTCTTGCATTGAGAGCTTATGACGTTCTGTCTGACTTCCATCCAGATAAAAGTTGCAGTCACAAGATGACGCCAAGTAAAAGGTGAGGACTCTGGAGGGTGAGCATACACCCTGGCAGGGAGCTTGGTTTAAAAGCACTACTCCTGAAGTGAAAGGAAAACAAAATGCTTTAGTAGAGCTTTAAATATTTCATTTTTAGATTATAAGATTATATTAGTGATATTTGTATCATCCTTTCTTGTAGGCATGCGATGCAGAAAGCATTATGTTGAATCTAGCAGGCCAGCTAATAATGCTACAGCGGGACCGGTCAGGTCCTCAGATCCGTGAAAAAGAAGCCAATTCACAGCAGCGAAAACTTGTAAGTAAGAAATACTAGTTTTAGGTAGTCCTATGGTTAATGGCCCAAATCTTTGTACAGACCTGCTCCACGTAGCACAGTGGAAGCAGCTGTGTACATTGCTCCAGACAGCCTTGTAGTTACTTCACATAAAAGGCTGTAAAGCATCATTTCCTTTTTATGACCAAGCTATTGGCGCCCTCTACAGGATTAATACATTACAGCAACTACATTTTTAAAGGGAACCTGTCACCTGGATCTAAGCCCCTACACTATCACTACCTGTCCCTGCACCTTCCTAGCTGCTCCCTATCTATCCCTCTCTGAGCTAAATCCGCCCTATAAAACTGCAGAAAAATAACTTATAACTTACAGAAGTCCCTGAGGCTGGGGACTGAGAAGGCGGCGCCAGGCTCCATTCAGCCCCTCCTCCATGCAGCAGCACACGCCCTGCTGGGCGGCGGTATTCTTTTTTCATCGCCGCCTCCTCCATTTGGAATCTCCCACCCACTTTACACTGTAAGGTAGCAGTTAGGATCGGCACGACATAAGGCAGTGACTCAGGTATTTACTCACACAGCACACAGGTCAGGTATTCACAGACCTCCAGATTCCGGTGTAACAGGTCAGACTAACCCCCCGACCAGAATATACCCGAGGTATAAACTGGTCTAGCCCAGAATATACCCCCCTGGGCCAGAATATACCCTTGGTATATTCTGGCCTAGCCCAAACTATAACCCGGGGTATAAACAGGCCTAGTCCAGATTATAACTCTCCGTATACCACAGCAGCTGTAGATCAGGGCCCCAAGCCGTGCACAGGGCCCCAAGCAATGCATGAGGGCCCGAGGCAGCACAAGGTGGCCCCAGGCAGCAGAAAGTGGCCCTACGCAACATACAGGGGCCCCAGGCAGTGCTAGGGGCCCCAGGCAGTGCTAGGGGCCCCAGGCAGTGCATGGGGGCCCGAGGCAGCACACAGGGGCCCCAGGCTACACACAGGATCCCAGGCTACACACAGGGGCCCCAGCCAGCATACAAGGGCCCCAGGCAGTACACGGGGCCCCAGGCAGTGCACAGGGCCCCAGGCAGCACAAAGTGGCCCCAGGCAGCACAAAGTGACCCCAGGCAACATACAGGGGCCCCAAGCAGTACTAGGGGCCCCAGGCTACACACAGGATCCCAGGCTACACACAGGGGCCCCAGCCAGCATACAAGGGCCCCAGGCAGTGCACAGGGCCCCAGGCAGCACAAAGTGGCCCCAGGCAACATACAGGGGCCCCATGCAGTACCAGGGGCCCCAGGCTACACACAGGATCCCAGGCTACACACAGGGGCCCCATGCAGCATACAAGGGCCCCAGGCAGTGCACAGGGCCCCAGGCAGTGCACAGGGCCCCAGGCAGCACAAAGTGGCCCCAGGCAACATACAGGGGCCCCAGGCAGTACCAGGGGCCCCAGGCTACACACAGGATCCCAGGCTACACACAAGGGTTCCATGCAGCATACAAGGGCCCCAGGCAGCACACAGGGCCTCCAGGCAGCACAAAGTGACCACAGGCAATATACAGGGGCCCCAGGCAGTGGGCCACCCGGGGCCACTTTGTGCTGCCTGGGGCCCCTGTGTGCTGCCTCTGGCCCCCATGCGCTGCCTGGGACCCCTTTGTACTGCCTGGGGCCCTTGTATGCTGCATGGGGCCCCTGTGTGTAGCCTGGGATCCTGTGTGTAGCTTGTGGCCCCTAGTACTGCCTGGGGCCCCTGTATGTTGCCTGGGGCCTCGTTGTGCTGCTTGGGGCCACTTTGTGCTGCCTGGGGCCCCTAGCACTGCCTGGGGCCCTAGCACTGCCTGGGGCCCCTGTATGTTGCGTAGGGCCACTTTGTGCTGCCTCGGGCCCCATGTGTTGCTTGGAGCCCTGATCTACAGCTGCTGTGGTATACGGAGGGGTATAATCTGGCCTAGGCCACTTTAACCCCGGGTATATTCTGGTCGGGGGGTTAGTCTGGCCTGTTACACCGGGGCACAGCCGAGTAGAACCTCATACAATCCCAGCAGCTCCTGCTGCTGTCCTGACACACTCCACCCCCTCCCCACAGCCCAGGGCAGCACATATCATCTCCTATTGACCCGCACACCTGGGGGTCAGTGATTTCAATCAGCACTTAGCTCCAGTAGCAGCTCACCCTGTGTGTGCTGCTACCGAGCAGAAGATACAATCTCCCATATGCTGTGTCTCAGTCAGGGGACACATCGAGGTCGCATCACCACAACATGATAGGTGTAAAGCACAGATTCCAAATGGAGGAGGCGGCGATGAAGAAAGAATAACGCCGCCCAGCGGGGCGTGTGCTGCTGCATGGAGGAGGGGCTGAATGGAGCCTGGCGCCGCCTTCTCAGTCCCCAGCCTCAAGGACTTCTGTAAGTTATAAGTTATTTTTCTGCAGTTTTATAGGGCGGATTTAGCTCAGAGAGGGATAGATAGGGAGCAGCTAGGAAGGTGCAGGGACAGGTAGTGATAGTGTAGGGGCTTAGATCCAGGTGACAGGTTCCCTTTAAAGATTTTACATTTATTATTTATTTACTTATTATGCATTTCTTATATAGCCAAATATACTCCACAGCACTTTAGAGTTCATCATCCCTGTCCCCATTGGGGCTCACAATCAAAATTTCCTATCAATCTTTGCAATGTTGGCGTAAATTCACACACACACGGGGAGAACATATAAAACTCCTTGCAGAGTTTGTCCTCAGTTGGATTGTGCTTTATAAAAATATTCATTTGCAGCTTAAGGCTTAAACAAGGTAATAAATTGTCAATTTTTTTTTTATGTGAAATGAAACGTATTCCAAGTCCCTTCAATTGTTTTTCTGATCCAGAAGTCGGTTAGCTTCACAAGAACTTGCCTTATCATTTGAATGGGTAGTATGTTCTCTACATCAATTTCTTCTACGCTTATAAAAGCAAATATGTTAGTTCTCTTATAAAAATTAAAATTCTGCCAGAAAGGGGATTCAGATTTGATTTCAGCGACGCTTCCAAATGGAGCCAGGGATATTTCTTCAATCGTAGTTTTATTAAAAGTACAGTAGTACACATTCGATCCCATCCGATGTAATCATGGGCACAAAATCGTAGCCTGCTACGATTTTGTGTCCGTGACTCACATCGGACAGCCTCGGATCACTGCTGATCCTAATGCCCACAACATGGGAGCCTATGGACATCGGATCCGAGCTCACCTCGGATCCGATGTCGGCTCCGTATTCCCCTGTCTTTCCCTGCTGCTGCCTCCTCCATCTTCTGCCCTCTCCTATTCTATATGCTGTGCCCCCGCTATTCTTTGCTGTGCCCCTGCTATTCTATCCTCCTCTATCCCTATCCTGTTCCCTGTCCTCTTCCCTGTCCTCTCCCTGTGTGTAAAAAAATTAAAAAAAACTCCTCCCGGAGGATACATCACCTCTCAGCGGCTCCAACGCTGCACACGATCAGGACTGAAGAGCCTGTGATGATGTAAGAGACCCGGTCAGCTGACCGGGTCATGTGACTCTGACATCATCACAGGTCCTTCAGTCCTGATCGTGTGCAGCGTTGGAGCCGGTGAGAGGTGATGTATCCTCCCGGAGGAGGTTTTTTTTATTTTTTTACACACAGGGAGAGGACAGGGAAGAGGACATTGGGACAGGATAGGGATAGAGGAGGATAGAATAGCGGGGGCACAGCAAAGAATAGCGGGGGGACAGAGTAGCATAGGAGAGGGAAGAAGATGGAGGAGGCAGGAGTAGGGAGAGACAGGGGACCGCAGGATCCACACGGATCCTGCAGATCGGATGGCTATTTGCCATCCGATTGCAGGGATCCGTATGGATCCGTGCCTGTCCGTGGGGTCCCCCTTCAAAGTCGGATCCCACGGACAGGCACAAAATCGTTATGTGAAACCAGCTTTAGAGATCTGATTCCTCTGGCTTAGCATGCTGTACACCAAAGGAGATCCTTTATTATAAGCTGTTTTCCAAGGCTCCATAAAGGTGAGCAGTTTTAATATATACCACCATTACTACTAACTAACAGCGTTGCTACTCTTAGATCTGAGTCTCCATTTGTAGAACCTGTAAGGCAGCAATAGTAAAAACAAATAAATTAAATTCTAGAATTTCCATACATATAATTTTAGACCTAAAATGCCGGTTTAACAATATTTACTGTTGCTGTGCTTTATTTAAGCTGCCGTTCTGTGCTCCAGTGGTCCTAGCACAGTCTGTGGAAAATGTCTGGAGCACCTGTCGGGCCAACAAGCAGAAGCGCCATCTGCTGGAGGCATTGTGGCTCAGCTGCGGCGGAGCAGGGATGAAGGTTTGGCTTCCTTTGTTCCCCAGAGATCATCGTAAACCACATTCCTTCCTGTCCAGACGGATTATGCTGCCTTTTCACATCAACATTTACCCACTTGCAGTTCTGTTTGAAGATGCTCTGGTGCTCGGAGCAATCAATGAAACTGTGGCTTATGACTGTTTAAATAACCGTGGCTCTCCAGCTGAACATTTGGAGGTTCAGTTCCCTTACTGTATTGTAGAGAGGACCTCGCAGATCTACCTCCACCACATCCTAAGACAGCTGTTAGTCAGGAATTTAGGAGAGCAGGCTTTGCTCTTAGCCCACTCATGTGCCTCTTTACCTTATTTCCCACATGTGCTAGAACTCATGCTCCACGAAGTATTGGAAGAAGAAGCTACCTCACGGGAACCCATTCCTGACCCACTGCTTCCTACTGTGGCTAAATTCATCACGGAATTCCCCCTTTTTCTTCAGACAGTGGTGCATTGTGCTCGGAAGACAGAATATGCTCTTTGGAATTACCTGTTTGCTGCTGTAGGCAACCCTAAGGACTTGTTTGAGGAGTGCCTAATGGCTCAGGACCTTGACACTGCTGCCTCTTATCTCATTATTCTCCAGGTACAGCACATATAATACATCACAGTTCTTAGATTATCAATTATGTGTGTGCGTGTGTAAGAAAATTAGAAGCAGCACCAGCAAAAGTTAGGGTGTCAAGCCATCCATGGGAAGGTCAAACCTCATTATGCAAAGTAAATAAGTAGAGGCAACACAACAATTGAAAGAATTAAAAATTTGCTCTGTTAATAGCAAAGAGCGACGTTTCGCTCCATGGTGAGAACCTTTTTTAAGTAATACATGAGGGCATATGCACTCCTTTTCTTGGTGCTTCAATTAAATAAGGTGATTTATAAATATTGTGCAAAAGAAGCATATACCATTTAAAATGAAATGATACATAAACAGAGAACAACTTTTATAATAAAATGCATAAAGGGCCCATTACACGCGATCGACCTGGCCTGTATCGCTTGAACGTCGTTCATTGATCACTGCTGAGGTGTCACACGTCCAGATATGTTGAACGATGCAGCAACAATTCCGCGACAAGCAAACTATACATGCGGTCATTTGATCGCCTACGTCCTTCATTTCTGAATAGGCGAAGTCGTAAACGAGATTGTTAGAAAGGTCTCACACAGAACAATGTTGCAGGTTGAACTAAAGACGGACGACAGATTTATGGTCCGGTTCATAAACCTGCGATCAACGATGAGCTGACTTACCGTTGGCTGTATCTATGTGTCACACGCAACGACGTAACAACATCACTTCACAGCCCCAAAAGCCGCGACGTACCAATGATATCGTTAACAATATCGCAGTGTGTAATGAGTCCTTTACAGTGATCATAATTGATTAGAGTAGACTTGAAATGTAAAAAAAAAAAAAATTATTAATTAAATTAGACGTGTATATAATTATATGTGGCAATGACTCTCATCCCATCGTGTATTAACATAACGCCCTAATCGGGATTGATAAGTATCAAGTGCGCGTGTCTGCGATATACGGTATGAATTCAGAGACAGAAAAGAAGAAAATCATTGCTGTGTGCACCAAGACACTGGAAAGTTTCTGCCGACATGTTTGTAATGAACCTGAATCAATCACATGTACTGGAATCGCTAAATTATACGACAATCTGTGGAGTCAGTGTCCATTTTGGTGGAGTCGGAGTCAGATTGATTCAGGGGAAATGAATAATCTGAGGTTTGGTTTACAGACTGCACACCTGGGCTGTGGAGTCGGAGTCTGTGTCCATTTCGATGGAGTCGGAGGTTTGTCTTACCAACTCCACAGCTCTGATGATAATATCACTAAAATATCCAGCAAGGAGCGCACAGAACATTCATGTGCTCACAATCATTTTAACCTATGAGCGCCATTTTAGAAAACTCATGATGGGGTGAGTTATTACTGTATATAATTATACACGTGCAATATAATTAATGCATGGTTTTTTTTTTACCTTCATCAATTATGGTCACTGTTATACACTTTACTATTATATCAATACAATTCACAATCGGTCATGGTTTATGTATCGTTCTCATTATTGTGATATGCTTTCACTTTTACAATTGGTATGCTTTTTCCATTTCCTTATATTATATTAAATATATAATGAACCTGTCTGCAAGCTTTTCTTTCACAATCACCACTGAAAATGAAACTATATCTCGTGTTACAGAACATGGAGGCAGCAGCCGTAAGCAGACAACATGCAACTCTACTATTTAACACTGCACTAGAGCAAGGAAAGTGGGAGCTTTGCAGACACATGATAAGGTTTCTGAAAGCTATCGGATCCGGTGAATGTGAGACGCCTCCAGCTACCCCTACTACACAGGTATGTATTACTAGGAATACCATTTCAGAGTGTCAGTTCGTTATGCAAATGTCTTAAATCGAGAAGTGTTTGATATTTTTAGCCTATATCAAGAGTTACAAAAATAATTTAAAAAAATCTTACTGTTAAAAATACATAAATTCTGAATCCTTGCACCAAATAAAAGACTTTTGCTAATTTTTCTGATTGCTTTAAATTGCAGGCCTTTTGGTACCTCCATATTGGCATTTCTGCCCATGTCTTCAATTATCAACTCTTCCACTGCTCACATCCAAACTGCTGCTATTGCAGTTATAAAATAGTGATTGTTTTATTTTGACTTAAAGGAACACACCATCATTTTTACCTATGTAATGTAGCATAAGCTAATGATCATTGAAGATCATGACTTTTCATCTTGATTCTTCCATCCCTTTGATATACTTCCACTAATGCCACTTACATGCCACATTTTCAGAGTGAGTGACATCTCATTATATAACATCTGCTTGACGATGTTATTCCTCCTCTAATGGTAGTAGTTGAAAAGAACCATGACATGAATCTGCTGTCCCTTTTCTGATCATCATAATGGGAGACCCAGACAATGGGGTTTAGGGCACTGCCCTCCGGAGGCCACACTAGGTACTACAAGTTTGTAGTAACCGCCCCCTCCGCTTATAAACCCCTACCGCAGGAGATATCCTCAGTTTTAAACTTAGTGTGCTCGGAGGATCACACGCTTTGCTTGCACATCACAGCATTCTCACAGCTCACGTGATGGCGTATGAAGACAAGGTAGGTCCTGGTCGGGGACCTCCGGCAGTCTCCCTGTTCACCCTTGGGGAACACGCAGGTTGAGGTAACGGAGGGCCTAGAGCCTGGACACGTCGTGTCCTCCCGGTACGCTGCCGCGCTCCTTCCCATCCTTCCTTGGGGGCTCTGGGAAGTGGGAGTCAGGAGCCTTGCACAGCTCCGCTCCGTCCGAGGCCTCCCTAAATGGTGCTCACAGACCGGACTGGAGCCAGCCCAGTCCGAGGCCTCCCTAAATGGTGCTTACAGACCGGACTGGTGCTGAACCCCTGTCCGAGGCCTCCCTTAATGGTGCTTACAGACCGGACCGGCACTGAGATACCCTGTGTATCTCCGGTGTGCCTGGGGGTAGTGTCTGGACCTTATGTGTTCTGACACTCAGACCGCGCGCAACCCTCGGGTCCGCGGTTCTGGCGGTGTGCCCTGTGCTGGGGTCACCCTGGCTGACCGCCCTGTGGGTCACAGGGGCTGCGGCTGTGGGCTACAGATTTTTGTCTACAGCCCGGGGTATAGTGTTGGCACGATACCTCCCGCGCTGCGGGCTCCGGCACCAGATTTACTAAGATGGCTGCCTGGAGAGACGAGGAGCAGCCCAGGGATGACGTCATCGCTGGGCGTGTGTGTGTGCTTCCCGCGTGTTTTCTGCGCCGCCCATAGCTTGTCCGGCGGCGGCCATTTTCCCCTCACTTCCCTACTGGAATTGATTGAGTGCACTACTGCATTTCCGGGGAAACCGGTCATAACCCTCGCGGAGGCCACACACACATCACTCCCCTCCACCGCATTGAAGCGGTCGGTAAGCCACCGGTGTACCAGTTTTCTGATTGGCTTATTTTCCCCGGCTGTGGGTATGTCCTCAGCAAGGAAAAATGCTGCTAAGGCAGCCAGTACCACCACTACCTGTGCTACATGCAACGGGACGCTGGTTGGGGGGTCCTGCAATAACTGCGGACGCCCAGATGCCCGGACTGATAGTGCTGAAACTGCAGCTCCGGTGCTGTACCCTGAGGTTCAGGTGATCCCAGGGCCATGGGAGACACAGAATAAGATTAATGAGTCTGTGTTGTCCAAACTGTCCTCCATGTCGCAATCTCTGGAGGCACTGACGAGGAGGCTGGAAAACCCAGCTGCTCCTTCAAGTTACCCCCGGGTGTCACCCTTTTCAACCGCGAGACCCCTTAAGCGGGCTCGCCGAGATGACTCACCCGAGATCCAGACTCTCTCTGAGGAGGAGCGTCACTCTGATGGTGACGAGGATGATGGGGGTTCAATACTTGAGTCTATGTCCGAATCACCAGACGGGGTGGAGGATCTGGTATCCTCCATCAACGAGACTCTGCATCTCGTGGCGCCCCCTGAGGAGGTGGAACTCCACCCGAAGGAGGTATATCAATGGTTGCAGCCGGAGGCTCGACCATGTGGCTCCTTTATGGACCACACTAATTTTGGAAGGGTGATCAGAGCTCCCAGGATTCATCCTGGGCGGCGTTATGTCCGCAAAGCTAAGGACACTCGTTTCCCCTTCCCTCAGGAGGTGCTTCAGGAGTGGTCGCAGTCCCCGAAGGTGGACGCTTCCATGACCAGGATTGCTGCACGCTCCCTTTTCTCTGCCTCTGATAGCTCCTCCTTGAAGGACGCAACGGATAGACAGGTCGAACAACTCGCCAAGTCTTCTTATGAGGCTGTGGGGTCTTCATTTGCCCCTAATTTTGCCACGGTCTGGACCCTGCAGGCGATCACCGCCTGTTGGATGGTGTCACTGACCTAGCGGGGTCCAATTCAGAGGTCCTGGCGCTTATCGATAGGGCAAGGGCCTATGCGGATTACGCCAGGACAGCGACCTTGGAAACTGTCACCCGCTCTGCTGTGGCTTCGGCCAATGCGATAGCGATACGCAGGTTGTTGTGGCTACGTCTATGGGACTCAGATGCCACGTCAAAGAAGATTTTGCAAAGTCTTCCTTTCTCTGGTGACAGGCTGTTTGGAACCGAGCTGGATAAGCTGATAAAGGATTCTGCGGAGTCTAAGATTCCACAGAATAAGCCTAAGCCACGGTATACCGTTAAAAGGAACCCTAAACAGTGGTCCTTTCGTTCCAGTTCGCAATCATCAGCATCGTCCGCTCGCGCGGACAGAGGGGGCAAGCCCTCTACTCAGTGGCGCCCCAAGGGTCGCCAGAAGAAGCCGACGGGGGCAGCAGCTGCCACCCCCAAACCCGCTTCCGCATGACTCGCTCTCTTGTCCTGCCGCCCACAAGTGGGGGGGCCGTCTGTCACGATTTCAGGACAGATGGTTACTCCACGTTCAAGATCAGTGGGTTCGAGACGTAGTCTCGCGCGGTTACAGGATAGAACTGACGTCACGACCGGTGCACCGATTCCATCGGTCTGTTCCATCCCCAGAAAAGGCGCAGGCTTTTTATCGGGTGTTGGAGGGACTCCGCAGAGACGGGGTAGTGGTCCCAGTGCCTTCCGGGGAGAGGTTCCGGGGTTTTTACTCCAACCTCTTTATTGTCCCGAAGAAGGACGGCTCTTTTCGCCCGGTTCTGGACCTCAAGTTGTTCAACCGTCACGTGTTGGTTCGGAAGTTCCGTATGGAAAGCCTGCGCTCCGTGATCGCGGCTGTGTCGCAGGGAGACTTCCTTGCGTCCATAGATATCCGAGACGCTTACCATTGCACGGGCTCACCAGCGCTGGTTGCGCTTCGCAGTGGGGGACGAACACTTCCAATTCGTGGCACTGCCTTTCGGTTAGCCTCGGCACCGCGGGTGTTCACAAAAGTGATGGCCTCAATGATGGCTCTCCTACATGTGCAGGGACATGCCGTCATTCCCTATCTAGACGACCTGCTGGTCAGGGCTCCATCGGAACACCTTTGTCGGAAGAGCCTGGAGGTGACCATGCAGTCTTTGGAGCAGTTTGGGTGGCTTATCAATATCCAGAAATCAACCCTGGTTCCGACCCAGTCACTGACATATCTGGGCATGGACTTCCACACGGACTCAGCTCTGGTGTCTCTGCCGCGAACAAAACAGCTGGCCATCCAATCAGGAGTGCAAGATCTCCTCCTGTCACCACACTCATCTCTACGGGTTTTGATGAAGCTGGTGGGGCGCATGGTGGCGGCGATAGAGGCGGTGCCTTTCGCGCAGTTTCGCCTCCGTCCTCTCCAGCTGGAAATTCTCCGCAGGTGGGACAAGAGGACGGCCTCTCTGAATCGGCTGGTGGTCCTGTCGCAACCGACCAGGGATTCGCTACAGTGGTGGCTTCAGCCAGGCCACTTGTCACGGGGCCGGTCTTTCCTCAAACCGTCATGGTTAGTGGTGACCACCGACGCCAGTCTCAAGGGCTGGGGTGCGGTGTTCTTACACCACAGGGCTCAAGGCCTCTGGACGCAGTCAGAGTCGGCGTTGCAGATCAACGTGCTGGAGATCAAGGCGGTCTATCTGGCGCTCCTGGCTTTTCAGACATTCCTGTCAGGACAGCCTATTCGGGTTCAGTCCGACAATGCGACGGCCGTCGCCTATATAAACCATCAGGGAGGGACCAGAAGTGCTCAGGCCCTCGCCGAAGTCCACCGCATTCTGTCCTGGGTGGAGGACAACGACTGCCTGATCTCCGCAGTTCACATCCCAGGGGTCGAGAACTGGGAGGCCGATTACCTGAGCCGGCAGGGGATGGACGCCGGAGAGTGGTCTCTGCTCCCGGACGTCTTCCGGGACATCTGCAGCAGATGGGGCATCCCGGACGTGGACCTGATGGCCTCACGGCTGAATCATCAGGTACCTCACTACATGGCGAGATCGTGGGACCCTCAGTCTCTGGGGGCGGATGCCCTGATCCTGTGTTGGTCCGAGTTCCAACTACCATATGTGTTCCCTCCTCTGGCACTGATTCCCAAGGTTCTGTGGAAAATCAGGACGGAGTGCCGCGAGGCCATTCTGGTGGCACCGGACTGGCCCAGGAGGTCCTGGTATCCGGATCTGTGGCAACTGTCCGGCGGGAACCGGTGGGCTCTTCCAGACCGCGCAGATCTTCTCGCGCAAGGCCCTTTCTTCCACCTCAATTCCAGGGCCCTCAGATTGACTGCATGGCTCTTGAGGCCTGGCTTCTGACATCCAGGGGGTTCTCTCCTACAGTGGTTGACACTATGAATCGGGCTAGAAAGCCCGCATCGCGGAGGATATACCACAGAACGTGGAAAATCTTTTTCGCCTGGTGTGCTTCTGGCGGACGTTCACCGTGGCCCTTGTCAATTCCGACTCTGTTGGGTTTCCTGCAGTCGGGTTTGGAGTTGGGGTTATCCCTCAGCTCCCTGAAGGGCAGGTATCAGCGCTTTCAGTGCTGTTTGACAGGCGCTTGGCGCTCCTTCCTAAGGTCCGTCAATTTCTGCAGGGGGTGTCCCGGGTGGTCCCGCCATACAGGCGACCGCTGGACCCTTGGGACCTTAACATGGTTCTGGCGGCCCTGCAGAAACCGCCGTTTGAGCCACTGAGGGATGTCTCCCTCTCTCGTCTGTCCCAGAAAGTGGTCTTTCTGGTAGCAATTACATCTCTGAGACGTGTTTCAGAATTGGCTGCACTGTCGTGCAAGTCACCCTTCCTTGTTGTCCACCAGGACAAGGTGGTGTTGCGCCCGCGAGCAGAATTCTTGCCGAAGGTGGTTTCCACTTTTCACTTGAACCAAGAGATTGTTCTCCCATCATTTTGTCCCGCTCCTGTTCATCAGGTTGAGCGCGACCTTCACACTCTGGATCGCGTGAGGGCTGTACGCATTTATGTGTCCAGGACGGCTTCCTTCCGGAGTTCGGACTCTTTGTTCATCCTTACGGCGGGTCGCTGTAAGGGGTCCGCGGCGTCAAAATCGACCTTGGCTAGATGGATCAAGGCGCCCATTCAAGAGGCCTACCGTTCTACGGGTCTGCCTCTCCCGGTGGGCTTGAAGGCACACTCGACCAGAGCCGTTGGTGCTTCCTGGGCTTTGCGACATCGTGCCTCTGCTCTGCAGGTGTGTCAGGCGGCCACGTGGTCCAGCCTGCACACTTTCTCTAAGCACTATATGGTGCATGCCCATGCCTCTGCGGATGCAAGTTTGGGCAGGCGGGTCCTCCAGGCGGCGGTGGCCCACCTTTAAGGGGGACCGCATCTTTAAACATTTTGTGAGGAACTTTTCCCGCCCTGGGGTTTGCTTTAGGACATCCCCATTGTCTGGGTCTCCCATTATGATGATCAGAAAAAAGAGAATTTTGTTTACGTACCGTAAATTCTTTTTTCTTGAATCATCAATGGGAGACCCAGCACCCACCCAGTTGTTCCGTTGGATGTTTTTTTCCTTGGACTGTACCCAGTTGGGACAGTGTTGTTTTGCGGGTTGTTAGACCGTCGGTACACGGTCTTCCCGATGATTCGGGTGTGGTTGTCTCCTCGCAGCTTATGGACCAAACTGAGGATATCTCCTGCGGTAGGGGTTTATAAGCGGAGGGGGCGGTTACTACAAACTTGTAGTACCTAGTGTGGCCTCCGGAGGGCAGTGCCCTAAACCCCATTGTCTGGGTCTCCCATTGATGATTCAAGAAAAAAGAATTTACGGTACGTAAACAAAATTCTCTTTTTTCTCGCTGTAGAGTCTCAAATTAGCTTGCCTTCTGCTTGTGACAGGTTTATCCCTGACAAGCTCTTACAAGCAGGAGGCAGAGAAGTCGGGATAAAGTTATCTGTTATGAAGACAGAGGATATTATACTTATTTTCTACCTCTACAGCTAATCATTGTATGGATTTACATTTATCATGCACTTTAATAAAAAGGCATTACTGATAAATTAAGCTGCATTTGAGGACATACAGAGCACCAATTAGAGTAGAGCTGGTTGAAGATAATTGTCCGAGAGCTGTCAATAGGATTTGATAGGTTGTCTAGTACTTAGCAAGAAGTCAGAGATTGTCCTGCCTACAAATGACAGGATTGGTCCGGTAATCAGACTGGAGATCATGGCAAAGCTGCCCCTAATGGAAGGGGAGAAAATGTATAGCTGAAATTAAACAAATTACTCATCTGAAATATTGTATTTGCATTACTGTTACATGTGCAAAAAATTGATGTGGGCTCTTATTTTTTTTGAGTTGGCCAAAAGTGATTTCTCTAATGCCACCCCCCACACACCTTTTCCCACCCTTCCTTCTCAGTATAAAATATAACTTATGTCTCAACTTCTATGAGGAAGAAGTAATAGAATACATAATTGCAGTCATAAAATCTTGAAGTCTTTCATAAGCACTATTATTTGACATCTGGCATTATAAGCAAAAGTTAAATGCGTCTCCATCTGTGGCTATCCAAAATGCTCATAGAAAATTGATAGCTCATACATTTGGCAGCAATTTTTAATATTACAATATTTTTTTAGGCCTTGCATAATCACTTTTTAAAATATTAGTGTGTTGTCATATATAAATAAAGCTTAAAGTGGTTTTCCTACGAACAAAGGCAGTTTGAAAGTTTATTTTAATCAATACTTCTTGGAATAATAATAAATTCCACAATTAGATGTGTTTTAATAAAATGTCCATGTGCTGAGATAATCTTATGTATGTGTCCCTGCTATGAACTGTGTAATGGCTGTGTCTAACCATACAGGGACATTGTCTGATTATACCACATCTCCTGTGCTGATTATCTCAGCACAGGAGATGTTTTATGATCAGACCATGTCCCTGTATGGTCAGACACAGCCATTACACAGTACATAGCAGAGACACATATATTATGAGATGTGGAGATGTGGTATGATCAGACCATGTCCCTGTACGGTCAGACACAGCCATTACATAGTACACAGCAGGGACACATATATAAGATTATCTCAGCACATGAACATTTTTTAATCACATCCAATTGTGGAAAGTATTATTATTCCGAGATCTATTCATTAAAATGAACCTTAAAATGAAGTTTGTGGGGAAAACCCCTTTAATGTGCTAAAGAGGGAATCTAGAAATCCCTTTATAAGAAGGGATTGCCACATTACTCTTAAGATCATTTCAATAAACTATCCACATCATCTTGGATAAAATAGAGCAAAATGTTATGAATTTCTATACCCGTGATAAAATGAAACTCTTTGCTTCTTTCCAAAATTTCTGTACTCAAAATGTATCTTTCTGCAGAAAAAACACTGTGTATTATTTATGCTTACCGTATTTTTAATTTGATGGGGGTTTTTTTTTTGCTTGCTGTTTTTATGTAATTTTTCCCTCTTCATTTGTATGGCTGACAAACGCTGCAAAAGTGCTAGAAGACTTAGCACAGTGCAGATTGGAAACTTCCTCAAATCTGAAGCGTTTGATTCAGGAACTCCTGGAAATACTTAATGTGTGCACATACCCTTGGTTGTGATAGAAGAATCATTTCTAATAAGATGTTTGTTCCTTTGAACAGGAGCCCAGCTCTGCCGGAGGTTTTGAATTTTTTAGAAACCGCAGCATAAGTTTGTCCCAATGTGCCGAGAATCTTCCTGTAGGAAAGTTCAATCTTCAGAAAACTCTGAGCATGCCATCTGGTCCTGCCGGCAAACGGTGAGAATATCATCTGTGCATTGTAAGGACTTGCCTGTTAGTAGATGGCACTGGCAGCCTGGTTCCATGGGAGTTTACAGAGACTTGATTTGCAGACTATTGCACCTATTTTTCCAAAATGGGCTACGCAATATTGTATTTTGTGAGCAATCAATCTGACTTGTCTCTTTATCACTTTAGTACATCCATGAACAAGTTTCTGCTTTTATTAATCACCTCCCCCACCCACAACAATTTTCCATTTTTCGTTTTGATTTTTTCCTCCGTTTTTTCCAAGAGCCATAATGTTTATTTTTACATCAATATATACATGCTAGATGAGTGCCCGATGTTATCGCAACAGGAGAGCGATGACATCACAATTGGGACGGGCTCTGTGGCACTGGAGGAAGTGGCCTTCTCCCCTCCTGTGCCCTCTTACCCCTGTGCTGTCTTCTTGCCTCTGTGCTCTCCCCTTTGACGTCTCTCTCCCCCCGTGTGCTCTCCCACCTATGTGCTGTCTTCTTCCCCTGTGGACTGCCTTTTTCCCTGATGTAATTGCTCTCCTTTGAGCTGTCTTCCCCCTGTGCGCTCTCCCCCCTGTGTGTTTCTACCCCCTGCCATCCCCCACCCGTCTGGTCTTCTCCCCTCTATGCTCTCTCCTTTGACTTGTCTCCCCCATGCACTCATCCATCCCCCCACCCTCGTGCTGTCATGCAGGGTCACACTGCCACCATATTTGTGTATTTAGGTGTCCAAAGATGGCAGACTCATGAGTACGTGCACATGCCAGGTCACACCGCCACCATTTTTGTATACCCATGTGTTAAAAAATGGCGGCCACCTGAGTAAGAGTTCATGAGCGCCAGTAATATGCATGCTCACTTACTAAGGCAGTGATGCACAGTGTAAGGGATTGTCCTCATCTGCAGCCACCATGTGGCACCGCTGGTGGTACTGCAAAGTGGGCGCAATATTTGCACACCCATCACTTGGATGTGCAAATATAGCTGAGGTGCATGATAGGAGGACAACCAAACGCCGAAAGTGACAGACGCGACAGGACAATTATATAAGTAGATGATGGCTTGATTTTTGTTGTATTCTTGAATGACACCATTTATTTTACCATATAGTGTACTGGAAAATGCGGAAATAAAATTCCAAGTGCAGTGAAATTGCAAAAATTAAGTGAAATTCCACAGTGGTTTTAGGGTTCTTTTTTAATTACCATGTTCATTGTATGGTAAAACTGACATGTTGGTATGATGCCTCAGGTTGGTACGAGTTCCTAGATGCCAAACATGTATAGTTGTACTTCTATTTAAGGCTGCTTTCACACTGCATACTTTTCATGTTCATGTGGTTCCTTGAATTTCTAGGACCACACGAACAGCCACTGATGCCAATGGACCATATTTTTAACGGATCCTTCATCAGTTAGCAGAGAAAGGGCTGGGAGGAGCTGTACCTTGCTTCTGAGCATGCTCCGTACAGCAAAATGAATCTATGAAATGGATCCGTTTTTTTCACAGATCCGTCCTCCATAGAGATCCTTGTTATTTGATGCGGATCCGTGTCTGTCCGTTGGAGTCAGTGATTTTCAAGGCAGCCCAAATTTGGAGCAGTCTCCGATTCTGGGTGCATGAAAAATACTGACCCAAATGGATCAGTGACAAAACTGACACACACGGATGGCCATATAGGACCAATCCGTGCCCATAGGGCTACATAGGAGGCCAAAACTGATCCGTGGCTATCTGTTTTAAAACTGATAGACACGGATCCCAAATCACGCAGTGTGAAGGCAGCCTTAGTGGTGAATAAAAATTCAGAAGGTTGTTAAAAAAAAAAGTGTTGCTTTTGTTGCCATTTTGCAGTGTCCAAAAAGATCTTTCATTTTTGTGTTTTGCCTTTTTAATTTTCGTTACACAGTTTACCAATCCGTTTTATTTTATATTTTGATAAAACATTTCTGAATGCAGCAATGCCAAATGTGTGTTTTTTTTCTCAAATTTGTATTTTCTTTTTAATAGTTTTATTTACAATGATACAAAAGAGAGATGATTTGAATTTTTTTTAGGTTTTTATTTTTCCATATTATTTAAAACATAAGGCAACTTGATATTGTAGTCTGATCGCTGCTGAAATACAGAGCCAAAATGATTGCCTTCTGTAAATGCCGTTGCTAGGCTAGCATTGGCAGGAAGAACTTGTCATCATCTGACCTCTCGCTATCATGGCAAGTTATCGGCATCGATCACAAGGTCGCCCATAGTGGTTGGGAATAGCCAGTCCCCACTGCAGCGTGTTAAATCGCGCTATCAGAGTTTGACTCTGCGATCTAACAGGTTAACTGGAAGGGTGTGGATCTCTGATGTGCACCTGTTAGCTGCACAAGTCGGCTGATAAGATCATCAAGTGCAGGGAATGATGTGAGTTCACGTCAAAGAGAGGGAGACGACCTAGGATGCAGGGCTTGTGGAGTTTGAGTCTGTAGAAAATGGACCGACTCCGAATCCTAAAATAAAGTAGTTCAATGCAGAATGTGCTGAATATTATATTAATTATGTTGTATCTAAATATCTTGATTATTGTATCATGATAATGATTAAAGTCTGATATTCACACAGTACTACAATAAATGTATCACTTAAACATGAGCCATGTATGAGGGAGTTGGAATCGTGGTGTTGGAGTCAGGGAGATTGAGGAGTCTGAGTCAGTGGTTTGGCTTACCGACTCCACAATTATGCTAGAATGATTAGTTATGTCCTAGATCGTAAAAGGGGTCAAGTGATTTTAATAGATCTTGGAATAATAATAATTTCCACAATTGGATGTGTTTTTAAAAAAAAAAAATATTCCTGTGCCGAGTTAATTTTATGTATGTGTCCATGGCTCAGGAACACGGTCTGATCATACCACATCTCCTGGGCATGGGAGGATGTAAAAGAGTATGCAGACATTGCAGCACGGGACTGCAAATTATTATTTTTTTGGGTTAAAAGATTTTTTTTAAAAACAGGCAGAGAAATGTTTAAATGTCTATATAACGTATTTTTCGCCTTATAAAACTTAACGGATTATAACAGGCCCCCCCAATTTCACCCCTTCCCGACCTATGACGTTATAGAGACGTCATGAAAGT
>JARQOC010000003.1:526663653-526749965 GCA_033576535.1 Allobates femoralis | reverse complement strand
CTAAAGCCAAATGGGATATAATTCCACACCAAACATAAAAAAGGGTGTGGTCAAAAGTATCGGCACTGTTAGAAAAATCATGTGATGCTTCTCTAATTTGTGTAATTAACAGCACCTGTAACTTACCTATGGCACATAACAGGTGATGGCAATAACTAAATCACACTTACAGCCAGTTGACATGGATTAAAGTTGACTCAACCTCTGTCCTTTGTCCTTGTGTGTACCACATTGAGCATGGAGAAAAGAAAGAAGACCAAAGAACTGTCTGAGGACTTGAGAAACCAAATTGCGAGGAAGCATGAGCAATCTCAAGGCTACAAGTCCATCCCCAAAGACCTGAATGTTCCTGTGTCTACCTTGGGCAGTGTCATCAAGAAGTTTAAAGCCCATGGCACTGTGGCTAACCTCCCTAGATGTGGACAGAAAAGAAAAATTGACAAGAGATTTCAACGCAAGATTGTGCTGATGGTGGATAAAGAACCTCGACTAACATCCAAACAAGTTCAAGCTGCCCTGCAGTCCGAGGGTACAACAGTGTCAGCCCGTACTATCCGTCGGCGTCTGAATGAAAAGGGACTGTATGGTAGGAGACCCAGGAAGACCCCACTTCTTACCCCGAGACATGAAAAAGCCAGGCTGGAATTTGCTAAAACGTATCTGAGAAAGCCTAAAACGTTTTGGAAGAATGTTCTCTGGTCAGATGAGACAAAAGTAGAGCATTTTGGGCAAAGGCATCAACATAGAGTTTACAGGAGAAAAAAAAGAGACATTCAAAGAAAAGAACATGGTCCCTACAGTCAAACATGGCAGAGGTTCCCTGATGTTTTGGGTTTGCTTTGCTGCCTCTGGCACTGGACTGCTTGACCGTGTGCATGGCATTATGAAGTCTGAAGACTACCAACAAATTTTGCAGCATAATGTAGGGCCCAGTGTGAGAAAGCTGGGTCTCCCTCAGAGGTCATGGGTCTTCCAGCAGGACAATGACCCAAAACACACTTCAAAAAGCACTAGAAAATGGTTTGAGAGAAAGCACTGGAGACTTCTAAGGCGGCCAGCAATGAGTCCAGACCTGAATCCCATAGAACACCTGTGGAGAGATCTAAAAATGGCAGTTTGGAGAAGGCACCCTTCAAATATCAGGGACCTGGAGCAGTTTGCCAAAGAAGAATGGTCTAAAATTCCAGCAGAGCATTGTAAGAAAGTCATTGATGGTTACTGGAAGCGGTTGATCGCAGTTATTTTGGCTAAAGGTTGTGCAACCAAGTATTAGGCTGAGGGTGCCAATACTTTTGTATGGCTCATTTTTGGAGTTTTGTGTGAAATGATCAATGTTTTGCTTTTTGCTTCATTCTCTTTTGTGTTTTTTCATTGAAGACAAATTAAATGAAGATAATAATACCAAAGAATTTGTGATTGCAATCATTTTCAGGAAGAAACTGAGTATTATCTGACAGAATTGCAGGGGTGTCAATACTTTTGGCCACAACTGTACCTGTGTGTGCCGACAGATATCATGCAATCGAGCTGTTCAGATTTTATTTGCCCACCAACCGAGTACCAGTGTGAATAAAAAATTGCAGCATGCAGTAATCTCTTTTCTGTGTTGGATGGGAGTGGCTTATTCAAGCAAAAAAAAATCGGATCCCTTACAAATAATCCATGTAGCATCTGAGTTTTACAGACACATTGCTATGTCTGTTCCTGGCTTAATAGCAGGACTGTGGAGTTGGTAACCAAACCTCTGACTCCTTAATTTCCCTGAATCCAACTCTGACTCCAGCAAAATGGACACTGACTCAACAATGCCAACTCCACAGCTCTATTGTGCAGTCAGTAAGCCAAACCTACGACTTTCAAGTTAGAAAAGCAGCATCCGTCTGGATTAAAATTTTCTTTATTGACACAAAGTTAAAATCTTACAAGCAGTTAATGGAGCAGAGGAAAGGGAGCAGCCGGGAGCCACTGGGACTACAGCCTGTTTCTCGCGACAGCGCTTCTACGGATGCGCAAAACAGGCTGTAGTCCCGTCCTCTCCTGCTCTATTAACTGCTTGTAAGTTTTTAACTTCGTTTCAATGAAGAAGATTTTAATCCGAACTGGTGCCGCTTCTCTGACTGGATTGCTTGCTTTGTTTCTGCACCTGGGACCCTTGGTGGGTAACACTGGTTCTCTCTCTGCACTCTGACCTCTGAGTGGAACCCAGTGGAACCATTTTTTAAACTTGTCCAGTGATGATGGTGCAGTTTCATACCTAGTTTGCTTTGAGATACCAAACCTCCGACTTTAGCTCCAAAACCTTAGTTTCCCTGAATTGGACTCTACCAAAACGGACACACTCCACAGCACTAGTGTCACGGGTGGCACGGATGACAGGGTGGAGGCCACGCGCAGACGATCCCAGCGCTTGGCCCACCAGCCATAATGGTGGAGGATGGTCCGTCTCTTTCAGGAGCATTTACCTTCTGTGTTGATGGAAAGAAGGTGTGATGAGATCTCTCTATTATGGGAGGACGGCTGTGGAGGTCTTGCGCTCGGTCTGGTTTTATCCACCAATGTTGTAGGTCACTAGGACCCAGCAGACTCCTTCCACCTTTATAAGGAGGTTCATTACCCTTCCTCGGTGCAGGTGATAGTTCCTTGTGCACACTTTATCCTTGCTCCAGCAGAAGCTGAGATGGTGGAGGTTGCTGTGTTCTGCTGTCAGATAAGTGTTTCCTTTTCCCAAATGTCTGTCTTCCCTGGTGTTTGTCTTTAGTTGATAGTGGAGGGGTCTAGTGAACCTCTCCATCTGATCCTTAGATAAGATAGATCTAGGATCAGAGAGGGACGAGGTTCGTGGTCGGCGACAGTTGAGGAGACTGTATAGGGACGTTAGGGCAGACAGGGTCAGCTCTAGGAAGTCTAGGGGTCACCGTCTCCTTCTTGTGCCCTTAGCATTAGGGACTCCTGATTCCCCCCCCCCGTCGTTATCCTACGCTGGGTGTCTTCCCCACTCCCAGCGTGACAACTAGTGTGCAGCCAGTAAGCCAAATCTGACTCAGACTCCTCAGTTTCCCTGAATCCAACTCCGACTACACCAAAATGAATGACTCTACAGCCCTGCATAATACCGATGCAATATTTACTGTGTTGATGCTCTAATGATTTGATGGAGGCTTTCTTGGTGAGAGTAACTTTTGTGCTGTGTTTAGGTGGAGTAAAGATAGTGACTGCGCAGAGAACATGTACATAGACATGATGTTGTGGAGGCATGCTCGCAGGCTGCTGGAAGAAATCCGACTAAAAGACCTTGGCTGTTTCTCCGCACAACTGGGATTTGAGCTGATAGGCTGGCTATGCAAAGAGCGCACAAGGGCTGCACGGGTGGAAGATTTTGTTACTGCCTTGAAGAAGCTTCATAAAGATTTCCTTTGGCCTTTTCCAGTTATACCTGTCTGTTCCATCAGCTCTCCATTTAAGAATGGCAAATTTCGGACAGGTGTGTATGCTATATAGTTTTACAATAAACTGGACATAAAAGCGCAATAGGATCTTACCCAACATTATATGCGTTACTGTGCTACTATATAGTTTTGTCATTGATCGTCTTTTATTGAATTGTATGCTATTTAATGGTTAACATGCTACAAAATCTACAATTGAAATCTTCAGATTGCAGTTTACAATCTCTACACCATGTTATATCATATCAACCGCTTCGGTACGTTTTTTTTTTTCCAGAATATATTTGTTCTATACATGTGTTTGTGAGTGTGTGTGTACCGTGGCATGCAAATGTTTGGGCACCTCTGGTCAAAATTACTGTTATTGTGAACAGTTAAGCAAGTTCAAGATGAAATGATCTCTAAAAAGCATAAAATTAAAGATCACACATTTCCTTTGAATATTAGGGAAAAAAAAAAATCTTGAAAATTTCAAGGGATACAAAAAGGAAAATTGGCTGATGCAAAAGTTTGGGCACCCTTGGAGATTTGTGTACTAACTTTGACCAAGGTTTCAAACCTTAATTAGCCTGTTAGGGTTATGGCTTATTTACCATCATTAGGAAAGCTCAGGTGATGCAAATTTCAGAGTTTTATAAAAAAAAAAAAAACAGCATTCTCTAATCTTTTGTCAAAAAAACAGCAGCCAAGGGTTTTTATAAGCAGCTGCCTAGCACTCTGAAAATTAAAATGGTGGAGGCCCACAAAGCAGGAGAAGGATATATGAAAATAGCAAAGAGTTTTCCAATCACCCTTTCTTCAGTTTGAAATGTAATTAAAAGATGGCAGATACCAGGAACAGTAGAGGTCAAGGTAAGGTCCAGAAGACTATGGGTGCTTTCACATCACGTTATTTCTTTTGCGCTCCATTGGGAGACCCAGACATTGGGTGTATAGCTTCCGACCTCCGGAGGACACACAAGGCATTACACCTAAAAGTGTAACTCCTCCCCTACTGCCTATACACCCCCTCCCGGGAGAATCCCATCAGTTCTTTGCTTTGTGTTGAAGGAGGCACACTCTACACTCATGCTCTCTCACTGATTAGTGTCGGATGGAAGCAAAGAGGATCTTTTGATCCCCAGAATGTCTCCTTCCTCTTTCCCTGGGCGGAGGCGGTTGAGGTACCCTTGGGGTACAACGGGTTGGAGCCCGCATGCTGTTTATCCTTCTCCAACCCTTAGGGGCTCTGGAGAAGTGGGATCCTCCTGGCCCCCACATTTGGGCTCATCCACTCAGTCCACTGCTCCCCCGGTATCTGCTGGCCTGTTCGAGGGATCCCCAGGGACCAGACCCTGCACCACCAATGAGGTACTCTGTGGGGGTCCGTGCTGCTTATGCAGCTGGTCTGTACATCTGGGAAGGGAGCGCTGCCTCCCACGGCTGTCCGGGATCCTGGCCAGGGGCTGCTGCGGCTAGTCCGCGATTTTTTTGTGTGCTCCGCGCTCGCCCCCTGCTGACAGGCGGCCGCGGATCTAAATTTAGGCCCCGGCTTGCGGCCTAGTGCCTAGTGTCCTAGTGCATCCAGCGGTGCATCCGCCTTGGACGGCTGTTTTTGCTCAGTCCATTTCTGACTCTGTGTCTCAGTCTATGGCTGCTATGACCAGAGCCCTGCGGGAGTCCTTGTCGGGTGCATGGGAGGGTTCCTCTGGGGCCTCCACCACACGTCGTAGGCGTCGTAGTGGTTCTTCCTCTACTAGAGGTTTGGACTCTGGCGACAATTCTGGACTCTCGGAGCCGTCTCCGCGACCTCCCAAGTGGCCACGTCGGTCGGTTTCCCCTGCGCCCTCGCAGGCGGGCTCCCGAGCTGGGGTCTCCTGTTGGAAGGGGAGGAGGACTTAGACTCCGTCAGGGCCCCTGATGAGGACCTGGACGAAGGTTCTTTGGTGGACGACTTAGTGTCTTCTATCAATACGGTGCTGGATTTGACGGTTCCCACTCCGCCGGTGGATTCCTCCGTTTCTCCCCCCAGCCAGGTCCAGAGGTTCTTTCCTGGATCATTCTAACTTCCGCTCTACAGTTCAGACCCCTCGGGCCTGTCCTGACAAGCGCTTTGCTAAGAAGCAGAAAGATTCCCGTTACCCTTTTCCACCAGATGTGGTCAAGGGTTGGTCTGTTTCTCCGAGAGTGGACCCTCCGGTTTCTCGGTTGTCCGCCAATACCGTTATGTCGGTGGCGGACAGGTCCTCTCTCAAGGATCCCACGGACAGGCAGATTGAGCTTCTGCAGAAGTCCATTTTCGAGGCCACAGGTGCCTCTTTTGCCCCAGCCTTTGCGGCTGTGTGGGCCCTTCAAGCGGTTTCAGCTTGTCTTTCGGAGATCCCTAGGGTGTCTTCGGGAATTTTTGAGGTGGCGGTTCTGACTTCTCAGGCCGAGGCGTTTACGGACTATGCTAGATCCGCAATCATGGAATCTGCTAGCCGATCTGCGGTAGCTTCGGCTAACTCGCTGGCAGCACGCCGGATGTTGTGGCTGCGTGACTGGAAGGCGGACGCTACGTCTAACAAGTTCCTCCAGGGCCTCCCGTTTTTGGGAGATAGGCTATTTGGGGAACGTCTTGACGATCTCATCAAGGAGTCTACAGGGGGGAAATCCACCTCCTTGCCGCAATCTAAGGCGCAGAAGACCAGTCAGCGTCAGCTGCATGCTAGGTTTCGCTCCTTTCGTCCCTCCTCCAAGTCAGCCTCATCCTCCTCCTCTACTTCCTGTCCGGACAAGGACCAGAGGTCTCATAGGTCCTGGAAGTCTAAGGCCCAGCAGAAGAAGCCCGCCGGTGCCTCAGCCGCCAAGCCTGCCTCCTCATGACTCTTCGCCTCCCTTGGTAGCGTCCAAGACCGGTGGCAGGCTCTCCCGCTTTGGAAGCATCTGGCAAAGTCGCATCCAGGACCGGTGGGTGGTGGACGTGGTCTCTCACGGCTACAGGATAGAACTGGAGTCGCGTCCTCCGACTCGGTTCTGCACCTCTTCGCCCCCTCCGGCGAGGGCTGCGGCTTTTCAGCGGGCGCTGGACGCTCTGCTTCAGAGCGGAGTTGTGGTTCCGGTTCCGTCAGAGGAACGATTTCGGGGGTTTTATTCAAACCTCGTCACGGTTCCGAAAAAGAACGGTTCGGTGCGACCGGTGTTGGACCTCAAGCTCCTCAACCGGCACATGAGAGTCAGGCCCTTCAGGATGGAGTCCTTACGCTCGTTGATAGCGTCCCTGTCTCAGGGGGATTTCCTGGCTTCGGTGGACGTGAAGGATGCTTATCTCCACATCCCCATTGCTCCTGCTCACCAGCGATGGCTGCGGTTCGCGGTGGGAGAGGAGCATTTCCAGTTTTTGGCGTTGCCCTTCGGCCTCTCCTCGGCTCTGAGGATCTTCACCAAGGTGATGTCTGCGATGGTGGCAGTGCTGCATTTGCAGGGGCACGCGGTCACTCCGTATCTGAACGACCTGTTGATCAGAGCCTCGTCTGCGGAACAGTGTCAGGTGAGTCTCTCTGCCACTTTGGACACTCTTCGGACCTTCGGTTGGATAGTCAACTCCCCGAAGTCGGTCCTCATCCCTACTCAGACGATCTTGTATCTGGGCATGGAGTTCCACACTGTCCCGGCTCTGGTGATTCTTCCTCTCGACAAGCAGTCCTCGATTGCGGAGGAGGTCCGGTTCCTTTTGCAGGCGGACTTGGTTCCCATCCGACGTCTCATGCACGTTCTAGGGAAGTTGGTGGCGACCACCGAGGCGGTCCCTTTTGCGCAGTTTCATCTGCATCCGCTTCAGCTGCAGATCCTGCGCGGATGGGACAAGAATCCGTCCTCTCTAGATCGGTACATTACCCTTTCTTCCGTGACGAAGGAATCTCCCCGATGGTGGCTGTTGCCCAGGTCGATGTCCTGAGGCAGGTCGTTCCTTCCCACCTCTTGGTTGGTGGTCACTACGGACGCCAGCCTTCTGGGTTGGGGTGCGGTGTTCCTGCATCACAGGGCTCAGGGCACCTGGACGACGCAGGAATCATCCTTACAGATCAACGTCCTGGAGATTCGAGCCGTCTACCTGGCTCTCCTGGCCTTCCAGAGGTTTCTGTCGGGGAATCCAATTCGGATCCAATCCGACAACGCGACTGCTGTCGCCTACATAAACAGCCAGGGAGGCACTCGCAGCCGTCAAGCCTTTGCGGAGGTCCGACCCATCCTTCGGTGGGTAGAAGACAACGACGCGTCCATCTCGGCTGTCCACATTCCCGGGGTGGACAATTGGGAGGCCGACTACTTAAGCCAGCAAGGAATGGACGAGGGAGAATGGGCTCTTCACCCAGAGGTGTTTCGGCACATCTGCAGCACTTGGGGAACTCCGGACGTGGACCTGATGGCGTCCAGGCTGAATCGACAAGTTCCAGCCTTCATGTCTCGCGCCCGAGACAGCCTGGCAGTGGGGACGGATGCGCTGGTCCAGGATTGGTCCCGCTTTCATCTTCCCTATGTCTTTCCCCCATCGCCGTTTGTTACTTCCCAGTCCTGTTGGGCTGGGCGCGGGTGGTCTTTCCTCCTTCCTGCTTGTGTACCGAACTGATGGGATTCTCCCGGGAGGGGGTGTATAGGCAGTAGGGCAGGAGTTACACTTTTAGGTGTAATGCCTTGTGTGTCCTCCGGAGGTCGGAAGCTATACACCCAATGTCTGGGTCTCCCAATAGGAGCTATAAGAAAAAGAATTTACGGTAAGTAAACAAAATTCTCTTTTTTTTTCCTGTCCTTGGGATCCTACTTTTTGCAGGACCCCACGGACAGGAACGGACAGCATCAGAGGTGAGCCTCCTGGTGCTATTTCTGTGTTCGTGGCCGTGATTTTCATGGGTCAGGTCACAGAAAGAGCTGTGCGGGCACTTTAACTTCCGCAATGTATGTCCAGACATGGCAATCTAAATGCACCACTGAATGCAGCATGCCTGCTGCAGTCAGGGAAGGGCTCGCCCATGTCTCTAGCCCCTCTAAGCACTGAGATACACACTTTATAAATCTTACATTTACTGAGTCAGGAGGGCATTCCTTATTCTGGAGTCAGCGCTGGCACGGAGGTTTTTCGGCGCCACCTCCTGCTGCTCTGTTTCTCCTTATTGTGTCCACCACCCTCATCGCCTGAGCCGACATCGAACCTGTTCTCACGCAGGCGCATAGTGAGGCCATGACGTCAGCCGCTGGCTCCTGTTCTCGCTGTGCGCCTGCGTGAGAATAGAAGCTTAGACATCGGCGCAGGCGAGGAGGGGGGCGGACACAATAAGGAGGAGGATCTCAATGTCAAAGTTATAGTTTCCACAGCACCATGTAGCAATCGGAACTCTATGTTAGTTCCTGATGTGGGCGCACGTCATCTGTCAGGGAGCCCCACCTGGCATAGGTATCAAATAATAAATAAGACAGCGCCTCACCAGCCGGTATATTTCAAAGATCCATGCTTTATTCCGTCATCTTGGCACGACGTTTCGGTCAAATGACCTTTTTCAAGTGCATACAACCCATTACAACAAAGTGCTATTTATATCATCAAACCCCACCCACAATACCAATCAACCAACCAGTATACAGTGTATGGTAAACAAAGTTTAAAAATGCCCTATGAGCTAGACAGAGATCAACTAACAGCATGTTACCTGGAGGGACACACATAGTGCAGCTGCCCGGTACTCAAATAACGCCCATCGCCGCTATGTGCATCAAATATTGTCCATAATACACATCCTCAAACATCAGCGAGAGCCACCCAATCACTGACCCGCATTAGTCCGTTGGCATGGCAATAGTGTAGTTAGGGCAGTCCACACCAATCGCAACCATCCATGTTGCGTACATCCGGATCTCCGTGCGTGTCCCAGTACGCATGCGCCGGCGTCTCGCACTGATTCGCTGATTCAGCTGCCACTCGCCGTTCAGATCGAGGCAGGGCGCTGACGTACTTCCTGCCTCCGGCGTCTATAGAGACCGGAATGTATCCATGTAGTTTATCTATCCACATAATATACCACGTTTATAAAGCAGCATCAAAATTGTATCCGGAAGATGCTAAACATAAGTAAGGGGGAAACGGGCATCTATTGTTTTATACAGGGAGCAAAAGGAATTAATTCTCCACTAAACAATACACAGCCCATGACAAAAACCCCCGGGATCACAAATCCACGTTAGTTAGCGCTATACAATCATATTAATTAGCACTATACCATCATAGGAGAGGTAGCAGCATGGTAGTACATAGGTGCACCACAATATACTGTACCCGACTGGAACACCACTCTGGTACATATATAGAGATATATCGCCACATATCAAGCTATACTCGGTGTAAACTTACCAGACACTTTATTCCATTCTACTCGAGATCATAAGACCCCTATCAACAATTCCCCATGTTAAACAACCATATGGGTGCACCTATTACTCCATGCTACCACCTAACTCCCCAAACCAGACCCGTGTATACAATTGAACAGTCTTCAAAACGTGTACAAAATGTACTTATATTCTGTGCTGAGTATCGTGTTTCCAAGTATTGCACATCTTCCCATCTAGATCAAAATGACATAATTAAAATGATAAAAACAACATACAGAGGAAGAAGCAAGTCAGACATCAACATGACCCCAAAAGGCAACCCCGTTGATCGTAATCAACATTCATCCCTTTAGGGACCAAGGTATCCAATTCGAATATCCATTTTAGTTCTTTCTTCTTTAACATGGCCACACGGTCTCCACCCCTTCTAGACAAGGGGACATCATCAATAACCCGAAATCTGAGTTGGTTGACCGTGTGGCCCATGTCGTGGAAGTGTCTTGGAACGTAGGGTTAGTAGATAATTTCTCATACACCAAAATATCCTCAAGTTGTCTCATCACTTCCCCTCGGTATTGGACTGTGTCCATCACCACAATGGCCCCACCCTTATCGGCGGGCTTAATGGTGATGGACACGTCCTCCCTTAATTTTTTGATCTCCTCTCTCTCAAGGCGCGTGACATTGGACTTACCCCTCCATTCATAATTTTTCTTTAATTTAGTAATGTCATTTTGGACCAGTTTTATAAAGGTCTCTATGACAGGATCATGTCCTGGGGCTACAAAATTGCTTTTTTTCCATAAGTCCACACTCCTGAGAGAGAGGGTATCCTCTGATGTCATTGGGGCCCTATTTTCCTTCTCAGAGAAATACTTGGCTAAACCCAACCTGCGGAAAAAGAGATACAAATCGTTGTCAATTCCAAACCAGTCCACATAGCCTGTGGGGCAAAACGTAAGCCCTTTAGCCAAAACCATGTTCTGTTCTTTGCTAAGGTTAATAGATGATATATTTACCACCAATTGCTCATCACCGATCACCGTCTCCTGGACCTCAATCTCCTCACTGGTTGCTGTCCGTTTTCTCCTGTGTTTCCTGCCACCCCTGTGTCCATGCCGGACCCGGGCCCTGGGCCTTTCGGTTTGGGTAAAAAACCAGCCCCAGATAGATTGCCTCCATCATCAGTAGAGTCGGATTCTCCAGTGGGCCCAGAAGGTTGAGGCGTACGTGGGTTCTGAGGTTTCCTAGGTTTTCTATACGGTCTATTGGGTCCTGGTTTAGGCTTTGTACCTTGCGGTGTAATGGTTCTGAACTGCCAACCATAGATATGACCATTATTATAGTCCTCAATGTCACGGAACCATTTGGTCTTTTTCACATCCTCCAAATTGGATCTGTATTTCAACAAGTTATTATCCATCACGGTGTCAATCGTACCAAACTCCTCTTCAGTGGTTACATCAATCAGAGCCGATCTCGTCTCAGTCAATCTTTTTTTCAGAATTTCAATCTCCTTTTTCAAAAACTCAATGTTGAGCAACATGATATCAAAGGCATATTTGTTGCTGATAGCTTCAAATTTCGCACAGAAGCTCGTGTTATTAGGCAACAGAGATGGTTGTAGATTTGAACGTAATCCCCGAGGGATACGCTTCGCCTTGTAGTACTCTACAAGCGTCACCACATGCAATTCCATAGAGATACGTTTTTTCTGCTCATTTTCCCATCTGCGTTTCAGCATGTCCGTAGTGGGTTGATTAAGAAAGGAATTGTCAACTTCAGTATCGGAGATAATCCTCATCGCTTCCTCATCCGTATAGGAAAAGGGACTAACGGAACCTGACCCACCAGCTCCTGGGTCAGACATTTCTATAGCTATATATGCACTGGTGCACGTGCAGACGAGCTCAATCTCAATGTCAAAGTTATAGTTTCCACAGCACCATGTAGCAATCGGAACTCTATGTTAGTTCCTGATGTGGGCGCACGTCATCTGTCAGGGAGCCCCACCTGGCATAGGTATCAAATAATAAATAAGACAGCGCCTCACCAGCCGGTATATTTCAAAGATCCATGCTTTATTCCGTCATCTTGGCACGACGTTTCGGTCAAATGACCTTTTTCAAGTGCATACAACCCATTACAACAAAGTGCTATTTATATCATCAAACCCCACCCACAATACCAATCAACCAACCAGTATACAGTGTATGGTAAACAAAGTTTAAAAATGCCCTATGAGCTAGACAGAGATCAACTAACAGCATGTTACCTGGAGGGACACACATAGTGCAGCTGCCCGGTACTCAAATAACGCCCATCGCCGCTATGTGCATCAAATTTTGTCCATAATACACATCCTCAAACATCAGCGAGAGCCACCCAATCACTGACCCGCATTAGTCCGTTGGCATGGCAATAGTGTAGTTAGGGCAGTCCACACCAATCGCAACCATCCATGTTGCGTACATCCGGATCTCCGTGCGTGTCCCAGTACGCATGCGCCGGCGTCTCGCACTGATTCGCTGATTCAGCTGCCACTCGCCGTTCCCTTGCCTGGGGTGTGCGTGCTGTGGCAATTTGTTAAAGGGCAGGCTCTTCAGTCATCCCCGGTCCGGAAGAAAATACTATATTAATAAGAGGTACACGTGCAATAGTAGTTTCGTTGTATATACTATTGTCTGCCCATGTGGTCTCCTGTATGTCGGAGAGACAACGACGGAAATAAAAATAAGAATAGGTAAACACAAGAGCACAATCAGGACGGGTATGATTGAATTGCCGGTTCCAAGACACTTCCACGACATGGGCCACACGGTCAACCAACTCAGATTTCGGGTTATTGATGATGTCCCCTTGTCTAGAAGGGGTGGAGACCGTGTGGCCATGTTAAAGAAGAAAGAACTAAAATGGATATTCGAATTGGATACCTTGGTCCCTAAAGGGATGAATGTTGATTACGATCAACGGGGTTGCCTTTTGGGGTCATGTTGATGTCTGACTTGCTTCTTCCTCTGTATGTTGTTTTTATCATTTTAATTATGTCATTTTGATCTAGATGGGAAGATGTGCAATACTTGGAAACACGATACTCAGCACAGAATATAAGTACATTTTGTACACGTTTTGAAGACTGTTCAATTGTATACACGGGTCTGGTTTGGGGAGTTAGGTGGTAGCATGGAGTAATAGGTGCACCCATATGGTTGTTTAACATGGGGAATTGTTGATAGGGGTCTTATGATCTCTAGTAGAATGGAATAAAGTGTCTGGTAAGTTTACACCGAGTATAGCTTGATATGTGGCGATATATCTCTATATATGTACCAGAGTGGTGTTCCAGTCGGGTACAGTATATTGTGGTGCACCTATGTACTACCATGCTGCTACCTCTCCTATGATGGTATAGTGCTAATTAATATGATTGTATAGCGCTAACTAACGTGGATTTGTGATCCCGGGGGTTTTTGTCATGGGCTGTGTATTGTTTAGTGGAGAATTAATTCCTTTTGCTCCCTGTATAAAACAATAGATGCCCGTTTCCCCCTTACTTATGTTTAGGATCTTCCGGATACAATTTTGATGCTGCTTTATAAACGTGGTATATTATGTGGATAGATAAACTACATGGATACATTCCGGTCTCTATAGACGCCGGAGGCAGGAAGTACGTCAGCGCCCTGCCTCGATCTGAACGGCGAGTGGCAGCTGAATCAGCGAATCAGTGCGAGACGCCGGCGCATGCGTACTGGGACACGCACGGAGATCCGGATGTACGCAACATGGATGGTTGCGATTGGTGTGGACTGCCCTAACTACACTATTGCCATGCCAACGGACTAATGCGGGTCAGTGATTGGGTGGCTCTCGCTGATGTTTGAGGATGTGTATTATGGACAATATTTGATGCACATAGCGGCGATGGGCGTTATTTGAGTACCGGGCAGCTGCACTATGTGTGTCCCTCCAGGTAACATGCTGTTAGTTGATCTCTGTCTAGCTCATAGGGCATTTTTAAACTTTGTTTACCATACACTGTATACTGGTTGGTTGATTGGTATTGTGGGTGGGGTTTGATGATATAAATAGCACTTTGTTGTAATGGGTTGTATGCACTTGAAAAAGGTCATTTGACCGAAACGTCGTGCCAAGATGACGGAATAAAGCATGGATCTTTGAAATATACCGGCTGGTGAGGCGCTGTCTTATTTATTATACAATAAGGAGGAGGAACAGAGCAGCAGGAGGAGGCGCCGAGCGGCCAAAGGCAGGGAAAAACGTATTTGTCTTTCCTCATTCTCATTCTTGGGTCCTCTACCATAGGACTGGGAGTTTAAGGGCCAGCACAGAGCTTTTCTGGACAGAGAGGTCAGATGTTGCTTCTGGTATCTGTTGTAGCCATTTTTCCAACTTGGCAGTCACTTCTTCAAGTGCTCCTATCACCACTGGACTCACTGAAAAAAAAAAATATAATCTACATACACACACCCATGTATGTATGTGGGTCATTCCATGTCAAGTGAACCAAAGATTATTACCTCTATATTTTTAATTCTTTTGAGATTTTGTTATTTGATAATAGCATGTCAGACAATGCAAAATGTGAAGAGAAAATTTTTATAAAAAATTTATTTTTTTTTTAAATGATTTTCAAAGTTCGGAAAAAGTGTGAATTTCGCTGTTGCCTGCCTTTACGTTTCTCCTCATAACTCAGGTTAGGAATAAGATAGAGAGACAAAATAAACACCATTCTACTCAGAACTATACAGGCTTTCACCAGATATGTCACAAGAGGATCTTTGTTAATATTTTACCCATGCGATTGCAAGCGCAAAACTTTAAAACGCATTTCCGAAAAATCGGCGCACTTTAAATATTTCAAAAACTGCCCATGTGTCTGCTATGCTCTTAGCCACATCTGTACCAAATTTCAAGTTGGGGTCTTGATGGGATCATATTTTAAAATATTTTACTATATTCCATATCAAGTGATCTAAATATGAATATTTTTTTTTACCTGACGTCTTTAGATTTTTTTTTTTTCCTTTATGAAGTACTACTTTAGTTAATTACAAATTAAAAGTTTAGAATTTTTTTCTTCATCAGTTAATTTTTTACAGATTTTTAAAGTTTAAAAAAAGGGTGAATTTTGTCCTGGTATGACTTTACATTTTTTTTTATCTCGGGCTAGAAATAAGATAGAGAAACAAAATAAACACCATTCTACTCAGAACTGTCCAGGCTTTCACCAGATATGTCACAAAAGTATATTTGTTAATTTTAATTTTTTACCCATGCGAACGCAAACGCAATATTTTGAAACACATTTCCGAAAAAAACGTTTTAATAAAAATTTTCCAAAACTGCCCATGTGTCTTTTATGCTCTTAGCCACATCTGTACCAAATTTCAAGTTGGGATCATATTTTAAAATATTTAACTATTATAGTGCCAATTCAAGAATCACCAAGAACACAATCAGTCATTTTTTCACAATTGCCCGTCAATAGTTTGAATTTGATATAAAGAAACATAGTCTTGTAACATCTCAAATGAAAGCTGTTACCGTTCTGAGTGAAATGATGCCTCTCCCACTTCATTATCTTATTTCTAGCCTGTAGTCATACCAGGCCAAAATTCACCCTTTTTTTTAAACTTTAAAAATCTGTAAATAATTAACTGATGAAGAAAAAAATTCTAAACTTTTAATTTGTAATTAACTAAAGTAGTACTTCATAAAGAAAAAAAAAAAAAAAAATCAAAAGACGTCAGGTAAAAAAAATAATTCATATTTAGATCACTTGATATGGAATGACCCATTGACGCTATTAATAATAAAATATTTTAAAATATGATCCCATCAAGACCCCAACTTGAAATTTGGTACAGATGTGGCTAAGAGCATAGCAGACACATGGGCAGTTTTTGAAATATTTAAAGCGCGCCAATTTTTCGGAAATGCGTTTTAAAGTTTTGCGCTTGCGATCACATGGGTAAAATATTAACAAAGATCCTCTTGTGACATATCTGGTGAAAGCCTGGACAGTTATGAGTAGATTGGTGTTTATTTTGTTTCTCTATCTTATTTCTAGCCCGAGATATGATAGAAAATGTAAAGCCATACCAGGCCAAAATTCGCACTTTTTTAAAACTTTAAAAAATCTGTAAAAAATTTACCAATTCACCAAACAATTTTTCCCCTATCTACATAATGGGGGAAAAGTGTTGGAGGCAAATTGACAGCTGCCAGATGTGAACAAGGGGGACTTAAAGAATGAGAACAATGGTGCCAAAGAGTGTATACCATACAGTTGCTATGGTGGGGCCCCGACATGGGATACTCACCACACACGGGGATATGAACAGACACACAAAATGCGCCACACACTACCACGTGCTTGAACACATATACCACCCTCGGCACATAATCGCCCTAAAACACACACAAGTCTGGTATTAGCCTTCAAAAATAAAAATGTGATTAATAAGCAGCCAAACTACAAGAACAACAAATGTTCCACATAGGAAATACGGCAGCTGGCAGTCACATGACCTGTCTATTATGTGTATGTGTGAGCTAATATATACTGTCAGGGGGGAGGGCTTCCTGTTGCCTGGGGATTTATCAGGCTGCCAATAGCAACCAATCACAGCTCAGCTTCTATTTTGCTACAGTTAATTAATTGGTTAATATAGGCAACAAAGGACAGTCTCAGTATAACAAAGCTTGTGTGAGGTAATAGGATGTCAGTTAGGGTGTGTTGGTGGAAAGGCTGATGTCAGTCACATTACCTCTATGTGAGAGGATATCGCATCTGCCAGTTACAGACTATTTTTACCACAATAATGCCTCATAAGAAAAGGAGTTCCTTGGCACGAATGTCAGCTGATGCCAAAAGGAAAGCTGCATTATGGGCCAATGAAAAATGTGAAGGCTGACACACATGAGAACAGCAGCTGCTTCCTCAAGAGCCAATGAACTTTCTGAGGAGAGGGAAGCGAAGCTTGCAGACATGAAAACAAGAGCTGCTTCCTCAAGAGCCAATGAACTTTCTGAGAAGAGGGAAGTGAGGCTTGCAGACATGGTCAACTTTATGTGGCCTGTTCAAGGGTTGGAACAGCCAAAAATCTGTCCGTCTTTGCACCTGAAGGAAGAACTAACAATGTCGTTTATCAAAAGGCTCTCGAATAAGGAGTAGAAGATTACTTCACACTACTTGCCCAATTTAGTTAAATCTGTATGGATATCTGTGGTGTTGAAATATATGTTGTGAAATGCTTCTATTACCTTAGTTTTTGCCTTTTAATAATTACATTTCTATCTATTTGTTTTGTGGTTTTTGTGAGCAGAATAAATTTTTGTTAACACATTCTATTTTGTTAACAGCAGTTAATAACCCGGACAAAGCCGGGTAGTACAGCTAGTATAATATTATATATAAATCACACATATACATACATGTATACACACACCGGGTAATTTTCTAAGTATATCTCTAGTGGTACTGTTGACATGAATTTCTCACCGGATGTCTAACATTTCATCCAATTCACACAGGCAAAGACATCAAACCATAGATGTCCATGAATTGTTGTGTAATAATGAGAAATGACACAGGTAAAAAAGTATTGAACACCTGAAGAGAAGTGGAAAAAGCCATGAAAAGTTGTAACACAAAAATGAAACCTACCAGAAATTAGAAAGTAACTCACTTACCAGCATCACACATACACAGTATGCACATATAATCAGCATCACACGCACAGTGCCCGGTTGGCCAGATGCTCGTATTCCAAATCAATGCTTGTTAGGCAAGTTACAATATTTCAGAAATGGTAGCTCATCTTTCAAAATGCTTGCAAATAAAGTCACTCGCAAATTGAGGTACCACTGTATATATATGTCTTATTTATATATGTGTATATTATATATACAGTACAGACCAAAAGTTTGGACACACATTCTTATTCAAAGAGTTTTCTGTATTTTCATGACTATGAAAATTGTACATTCACACTGAAGGCATCAAAACTATTATATACTTAACAAAAAAGTGTGAAACAACTGAAAATATATCTGATATTCTAGGTTTCTTCAAAGTAGCCACCTTTTGCTTTGATTACTGCTTTGTCCACTCTTGGCATTCTCTTGATGAGCTTCAAGAGGTAGTCACTAGAAATGGTCTTCCAACAGTCTTGAAGGAGTTCCCAGAGATGCTTGTTTGTCCCTTTTGCCTTCACTATGCGGTCCAGCTCACCCCATACCATATCGATTGGGTTCAGGTCTGGTGACTATGGAGGCCAGGTTGTCTGGCGTAGCACCCCATCACACCTCCTACTCCATGCTTCACGGTGGGAACCTGGCATGTAGAGTCCATCTGTTCACTTTTTCTGCGTCACACAAAGACAGGGTAGTTGGAACCAAAGATCTGAAATTTGGACTCATCAGACCAAAGCACAGATTTCCACTAGTCTAATGTCCATTCCTTGTGTTCTTTAGCCCAAACAGGTCTCTTCTGCTTGTTGCCTGTCCTTAGCAGTGGTTTCCTAGCAGCTATTTTTCCATGAATGCCTGCTGCACAAAGTCTCCTCTTAACAGTTGTTGTAGAGATGTGTCTGCTGCTAGAACTCTGTGTGGCATTGACCTGGTCCCCAATCTGAGCTGCTGGTAACCTGCTATTTCTGAGGCTGGTGACTCGGATGAACTTATCCTCCGCAGAAAAAGTGACTCTTGGTCTTCCTTTCCTGGGGCGGTCCTCATGTGAGCCAGTTTCTTTGTACTGCTTGATGGTTTTTGCAACTGCACTTGGGGACACTTTCAAAGTTTTCCCAATTTTTTGGACTGACTGACCTTAATTTCTTTAAATAATGATGGCCACTCGTTTTTCTTTACATAGAAGCTTTTTTTCTTGCCATAATACAAAGTCTAAGGGCCACTTTACACACACCAACTTATCTGTCCAACTTCTGAACAACTTACTGGTTGCAGTGAAATCATGGACACATTGTTACATTTGTACACAGCCACAAAAGGGAGCAATGTGTACATGATTTCTCTGCAACCAGTAAGTTGTTCAGAAGTTGGACAGATAAGTTGGTGTGTGTAAAGTGGCCATAACAGTCTATTCAGTAGGACTATCAGCTGTGTATCCACCAGACTTCTTCACAACACAACTAATGGTCCCAACCCCATTTACAAGGCAAGAAATCCCACTTATTAAACCTGACAGGGCACACCTGTGAAGTGAAACCATTTCCAGTGACTACCTCTTGAAGCTCATCAAGAGAATGCCAAGAGTGTGCAAAGCAGTAATCAAAGCAAAAGATGGCTACTTTGAAAAACCTAGAATATAAGACATATTTCCTGTTGTTTCACACTTTTTTGTTAATTATATAATTTCACATGTGTTAATTCATAGTTTTGATGCCTTCACTTTAAATCTACAATTTTCATAGTCATGAAAATACAGAAAACTCTTTGAATGAGAAGGTATGTCCAAACGTTTGGTCTGTACTGTATATATAATAAAAAGTTCAAGAGCAGCACTGAGCTAACAGCCTTCAGTTAGGTGCAGCGTCCAGATGCAGTGTTCAGCTGCTATTAAATAAAACAAACATCAAAAATGGACAGCACTTAGCAGATAAAGTTTATTTTTCTCTCTGTTTTATTGGCCCATTCCGACCACGACGTTTCGGCATCAGAGAAAGGCAGAATCTGCTGCCGAAACATTGCAGTCGGTATGGGCCAATAAAACAGAGAGAAGTATAGACCTTATCTGCTGAGTGCTGTCCATTTTTGATGTTTTTATATATAATATATATGTAGTATATACGTGTGTGTGATTGATGGTTAGTGGTTGGGTAAAGCCATTTATTGTCAAAGTACGGTATTTTCTCTTTTTAAATCATAATGACAACCAAAAACA
Organism: Allobates femoralis; assembly: GCA_033576535.1. Taxonomy (NCBI): domain Eukaryota; kingdom Metazoa; phylum Chordata; class Amphibia; order Anura; family Aromobatidae; genus Allobates; species Allobates femoralis. The sequence goes on along the minus strand of JARQOC010000003.1, from coordinate 526,730,249 downwards.
TTCAAATGACCCTGATCAAAAGTTCACATAACCTCAGTTCTTAATATCATGTATTGCCTCTGCTAACATCAATGACAGCTTGAAGTCTTTTGTGGTAGTTGTGGATGAGGTTCTTTATTTTCTCAGTTGGTAAAGCTGCCCATTATTCTTGGCAAAAAGCCTCCAGTTCCTGTAAATTCCGGGCTTTCTTGCATGAACTGCAAACTTTAGTTATCCCCAGAATGGCTCAATGATATTGAAGTCAGGAGACTGAGAGGTCCACTCCAGAACCTTCACTTTGTTCTACTGTAGCCAATAACAGGTCGACTTAGCCTTGTGTTTTGGATCGTTGTCTTGTTGGAACATCCAAGTACGTCCGATGCACAGCTTTCCGGCTGATAACTGCAAATTTGCCTCTACTATTTGCTGACAACGTGCTGCATTCATCTTTCCTCAATTTTGACCAAGTTTCCTATGCCTTTGAAGCTCACACATGCCCACATAATCAGTGGTCCACCTCTGTGCTTTACAGTGAGAATGGTGTTCCTCTCATCATAGGCCTTGTTGACACCTCTACAAATGTAATGTTGTTTATGATTGTGGCCAAAATGTTCGATTTTGGTCTCATCACTCCAAATTACCTTGCTTCAGAAGTTTGGAGGCTTGTCTCTGTGCGGTTTAATGTATTGTAGGTGAGATACTTTGTGGCATTTGCACAGTAATGTCTTTCTTCTGGCGACTCTACCATGCAGCCCATTTTTCTTCAAGTGCCTCCTTATTGTGCATCTTGAAACAGCCACACCGCTAGTTTTCAGTGAGTCCTGTATTTCAGCTGATGTTATTGGTGGGTTTTACTTTGCATCCCAAACAATTTTCCTGGCAGTTGTGGCCAATATTTTTGTTGGTCTACTTGACAGTGGTATGGTTTTTACAGAGCCCCTGATTTTCCATTTGTTAATCACAGATTCAATACTGCTGATTGACATCATCAATTCCTTGGATATGTGTTTGTATCCCTTTCCTGTTTTATACAGTTCAACTATCTTTTACCCTAGATTCGTTGACAATTCTTTTGCTTTCCCCATGACTCACAATCCCCAGAGATGTCAGTGACTGGATGAAAGATGCAAGAGTCTGTCTGGATCCCAGAAACTCACTCAGCTTTTAGGAACACACACTAATTACAAGCAAACAGGTCACAAGTAAGGGTGTTACCTTTATTAGGCATTCAAACCCATTTGTGTCAACTCCTGTGCATGTTATCAGGCCAAAATCACCAGGGTATGTGAACTTTTGATCAGGGTCATTTGGATGTTTTTAGTTGTCATTATTATAATTTAAAAAGAGAAAATATTTGTTTGACAATAAATGGCTTCACCCAGCCAGTAACCATGAGTGGGCAAAAAGTTTTTCTGTTATCATTCATATTCTCTGAAAAAAGGCCAAGGAAGCAAAAAATCTGCTGGGATATGTAAACTTTTGAGCACAACTGTGTTTGTGTAAAGATAGATAGTTACATAGATAGATATGTTTCTCATTAACACCGTTCTTCATCAGGAATATGAAGAGGAGTTAACTTTTGTCCCCTTGCTGCTATTTACAGCAATTGGAGATCAGATCATGAAGTCCCAATCTACTGATAACTTTCTGGATGCTGATAGTGGTGTTCCAAGCGTTCCACGCAGTCACACTTGGATGGGAAGTATTGGAACAGCTCATCGAGAAATGGACTCTGCCTCTTCTCACAGCCCTCACACGCAAGATGCACTCCTTTCTCCTTTATTAAGTAAAGGTATGTATACATACAAATGTCCTTTTCATATTCTATCCACTTGTCTAGAACACAACCTCTTGACACCTAGGAATCTCACTGCCTTGGAAGCGAAGACTATCAAAGGACCTTATTAGGATGACAGATTAAATGCAACCAAAATCTGCTATGTCCTGAACTTTCATATACCGATGACATGTACTAAAGTTACCTTTAGCATTTTCAGATACTACCTTTTTTTATAATGGATGTATCTACTTGGCGACAATTTGTTGATAAGAATTTAGTTAGTTAGTGCTTCATTACTTTTCAATGTAGAAATGTATTGGGAACATTCAGGTGTGTACATCTGTAATGGGAAGACTTCCAAGAGCTCACTAGCTTTAACCATAAAAAAAAGCTAATGCCTCACCTAATATTACAAATTCTTAGAGACCTTTGTTTTTCTTGAATTGCTTTATTTGTAGGGGATGAATGTAGCATTGGTTCAGCAACTGACCTCACTGAAACAAGTTCCATGGTGGATGGGGACTGGACGATGGTGGATGAGAACTTCTCCACCCTGAGTCTGACACAATCTGAACTAGAACACATCTCAATGGAGCTGGCCAACAAAGGACCCCACAAATCCCAAGTCCAATTACGGTATGTAGCAATTATGTAATGATTGCTTGGGAGAGAATTTGTTTTTGTATGTAGATAACCTCAGAAGCACAAAATATCCCATTGGGTCACTTTATGTATACATTTTGTATGCTAGTTTTTCATATAGCTGTTTGGTTATTTCTTCTACCTGCAGATACCTGCTGCATGTTTTCATGGAGGCTGGTTGTCTGGAATGGTGTGTAATCATTGGTCTTATACTTCGAGATTCTTCAGTTATTAACCAAGTATTGAACTTTTTGCAATGCCCTGAAGTTGCTGAGGAGATGTTACAGGGCATTCAGAGTGGAATACAGGCCGTGGATACCTGGGCCCTTAATGACTGGTGAGTGCTTTGTAGTAATTGTACCACTGAGTTGTTTAAATTATGAGCTATAAACATCGCTTTACCAACATCTATATGCTCTTAAAGAGTTTATTGATTTGATTGCTGCAAAACTGGTACACTGTTAGCATTTGCCTGACATAAGCTAAGTCATAGAGCACACCTGGAGAAACTGCAGCTCGAGGGCCACATCCAGCCCCTTGGTTGTTCCTGTTTGGCCAGTGATGCTGGACAGCCAAAGGGCTGGATACAGTTACATACCTCACAATGCATCCACTCCTGGTCGTTATCTCAATATCACCAGAATATGCATCTTTAGGATGCAAATACCAGTGAACACAATGGTAGAATAGTGACTTGTCTCTCCCTCTTCCACTATTCAGCTTCAGCGTCTTTGTCTCCGCTTATCAGTGGCCAGTTGATTGTAATGCAGTCCACATAGTGTACAGAGTGCAGCAGTAAATTGGGGAAAAGGGGTTAGGTTAGTGATTTTATTTATTTCATCATTGGTGGAAACTGGGGGTCATCCTAATGTGTAGATGGCTGTGTGGACATCATACTTTTGTGGGGAAGTCCTAATTGGGAGGGGGCAGTGGGCACATCATACCTGGGTGGAGGGAATGTGGGTCATTATACTGTGTAAGTAAACTGTGAGGATTTCATAGATATTTTACACTGTGGAAGTGACTGGAGGCATTATATTGTGTGTATGGCCATCACATGATGAGGGTAGGGCTGTGTGGGAGGGGTGCTGCTTATCTATCGTAGTGTGTAAGGGCCTTCATATTGTTTGTAGAATGATTACAGGCATACTGTTTTGGAAGGGGATATGTGATCCATCATGCTGTGTGTCAGGGTGACTGGAAGCATCATTCTGTGAGTGTGTGCGGCTGTGGGAGCATAATATATGGTGGGAGTGACTGGGTGCATCATGTTTTGTCTCGCCTCCCTTCCCTCTTCCCTTGGAGCACCCGTAGCAGTTATATTATGATAATCTTGTGGTCGAAGGTTATTATTATTGTTATTATTATTTATTTATATAGCGCCATTATATTCCATGGCGCTTTACATGCTAAAAAGGGCAGACTAGGACAAGTAACATAGTAACAATACAAGTAACAATAAATGTTGACAATTCGGTTGTACAGAAACAAGAGGAAAGAAATCCTGTCCACAAAGGCTTACAGTCTACGAGGGGCGGGTGGGGATACAGTGGGAGGGGGAAATTCCAGTCATGAGGCGGTGTGGTGGACCGGGTGTTATTGCAGGTGGTAGGCTTGGCGGAACAGGTGGGTCTTCAGGCTTCTTTTGAAGGTTCCCAGGGTAGGATAATGTCTGATGTGTTGGGGCAGTGAGTTCCAGAGTCTGGGTGAAGCACGGGAGAAATCCTGTATGCGGTTGTGCGAAGAGGAGATGAGGGGAGAGTAGAGGAGAAGCTCTTGGGAGGATCGCAGGTTGCGTGAGGGTAGGTATCGGGAGACCATGTCAGAGATGTATGGAGGGGACAGGTTGTGAATGGCTTTGTATGTCATGGTTAATGTTTTAAACCGGGATCTCTGGGAAGTAGGGAGCCAGTGAAGGGCTTGGCAGAGGGGGGAGACAGGGGAGTAGTGGGGAGACAGATGGATTAGGCGGGCAGTGGAGTTCAAGATAGATTGGAGAGGTGCAAGAGAGGTATTGGGGAGGCCGGTGAGCAGGAGGTTGCAGTAATCGAGGCGGGAGATGATGAGAGTGTGAATAAGGGTTTTAGCAGTGTAGTGGTCAAGGAAAGTGCGAATCCTATAGATGTTTTTGAGCTGGAGTCGGCAGGAGGTGGCGAGGGCCTGGGTGTGGGGCTTGAAGGAGAGGGAAGAGTCAAGGATAACCCCAAGGCACTTGGCATGGGGGACTGGAGAGAGAGAGCAGTCTTTGACGACAATGGATAGGTCAAGTAGTGAGGGGGAGCGTCTTGGGGGGGGGGGGGGGAGACTATGAACTCGGTTTTGTCCATGTTCAGCTTAAGGAAGCGAGCAGAGAAGAAGGATGAGATGGCGGACAGGCAGTGTCAAATTTTGGATAGAAGGGAGGCGGTCAGGAGCAGACAGGTAGATTTGGGTGTCGTCGGCGTAGAAGTGATATTGGAGGCCATGAGACTCAATGAGTTGCCCTAGGCCGAGAGTGTAGATTGAGAACAGTAATGGTCCAAGAACCGAGCCCTGGGGGACCCCGACAGATAGGGGGTAGGGCGAGGAGGATGTGTGGGAGTGGGTGACGCTGAAGGTGCGGTCCGTTAAGTATGAGGAGATCCAAGAGAGGGCAAGGTTCATGATGCCAAGAGATTCCAGGATATTTAGTAGTAGAAGGGAGTGGTCAACAGTGTCGAAGGCGGCTGACAGGTCGAGGAGGAGGAGAACAGAGTAGTGGCGCTTGCTTTTGGCAGTCAGTAGGTCATTTGTGACTTTGGTCAGGGCTGTTTCAGTGGAGTGGAGGGGTCAGAAGCCAGATTGCAGGCGGCCAAAGAGGGAGCAGGAGGAGAGGTGAGAGGACAGCTCAGAGTGGACATGCTGTTCAAGTAGTTTAGAGGCGAAAGGGAGGAGAGATATAGGGCGGTAGTTGGAGACAGTTGTGGGATCGAGGGAGGGTTTTTTGAGGATGGGTGTGATCACGGCGTGTTTGAAGGCTGAGGGGAAGGTGCCAGTGGTGAGTGATAGGTTGAAAAGATGAGTTAGGGCTGGGATGATAACAGAGGTGAGGTTGGGAATGAGGTGGGATGGGAGCGGGTTGTGGGCGCTGGTGGTGAGGTGTGATTTTGACAGGAGGGAGGAGAGCTGGTCTTCAGTTATAGGGGGGAAGCAGTTGATGGAAGTAGAGAGCAGTATAGGTGAAAGGGGAGGCTGTGGGGACAGTGGATCAAAGCTGTCTCTGATTCTGTCAATCTTTTCTTTGAAGAAGGAGTCTTCTGCAGAGATAAGGGGAGAGGGAGGGGGAGCAGGCAGGCGGAGTAAGGAATTCAAGGTTTTGAAAAGTTGCTTGGGATTGTGGGACAGGGAGGTTATTAGGGATAAGAAGAAGGTTTGTTTGGCGGTGGCAAGAGCAGTCTTGAAGGCGATGAGGGACTGTTTGAACAGCGCAAAATCCTCAGTGGAACGTGATTTTTTTTCCATCGCCTCTCGGCGACCCTGGATGCCCGTTTCAGGTCTTTAGTGAGGGTGGTGTGCCAGGGTTGCCTATTAGTGCGTGGAGCGTGGTGTGTGAAGGGGGCTGCTAGGTCGAGCGCCTTGGTTAATGTGGTGTTGTAGAGGGTGGTGGCAGTGTCTGTGTCACGTATAGATGTTATGTTGGCGAGAGGGAGAAGGGATTCTGAGAGTGAGTGTAGATCAATGTGTTTTAGGTTTCTGCGGGGATGATCAAGTTTGTGGAGAGGAGGTGATGTAGTAGGGGAGGTGAGGGAGGAGAAGGTCAGCAGATTGTTGTCAGACAGGGTGAGGGTTGAGTTTGTGAGATTAGTAAGGGAGCAGAGACGGGTAAAGATGAGATCCAGCGTGTGGCCATCTTTGTGGGTGGCAGAGGAGGACCATTGGGAGAGCCCGAAGGAGGAGGTCAGGGAAAGAAGTTGAGAGCGGTTTGGTGGGCAGTGTCAATGGAGATATTGAAATCGCCCATAATGATGGTGGGGATGTCAGTAGAGGGGAAATGAAGTAGCCAGGTGGTAAAGTGGTCGAGGAAGGTGGGGATGGATCCAGGGGGGCGGTAGATGACGGCTAGCTGGAGGTTACAGGGGGAGAAGATGCGGACAGAGTGGGCTTTGAAAGATGGGAGCGTAACAGAGGGGGGTAATGGAATAGGGGCAAAGGAGCAGGTGTCGGATAGGAGTATGCCGACACCTCCGCCATGTTTGTCAGAGGGGCGGGGTGTGTGGGAAAGATTGAATCCGCCGTAGGATAGTGCAGCAGGGGAGGCCGTGTCGGAGGGGGTGAGCCAGGTCTCTGTGATGCCAAGGAATGAGAGTTTATTAGAAATAAAGAGTTCATGGATGTCTGTGAGCTTATTACAGACTGAGCGGGCGTTCCAGAGTGCGCCTGGCAGGTTCTGAGATAGACCGCAGCAGTCCTGCTGTTATCACTGGGATTTGGAGAAAAAGCATCTAGGCTGTATTGTGTGTTAGTAAAGGAAAGGGCTTTCTCTAATACTTGAAGAAACATTCACTGCACACTCCTTTCATGCACAAGTGTAGAGGTTTTTATTCAGGTGGTACACTCAGGATTGGAAAATACAACAATGCTCTTTGGTTGTGATCATGAAGATGACATTTCCAGTCACAGAACATTTCTCAAACCATCGCTAAATAGAAGTCATATGGTTAAGAATATTATCATATAGGGTGCTATACAACTGGAATAAAACCTCTAGAATATATGCAGGGAATGAGTGCAATGAATGTCTCTTCTAGTATTCTGGGAGCCCATTCGACAGAAAGCCAAGTGCGTTCACTCAGAATTTCTCTACATTCAGATTTATGAGAACTGTGATCCCATGTCTGTCCAGTTATATAGCCTTTTTAAGGACCTATATTTTATGTATAGCTTAAAAATAATTGACCATGTTCTTCCTTCCATCCAGACTTCACTGGACTGCTCTTTAATTTTTTGCCTATTGCTGTTTTCTTCTACAGCCCTGGATACAAGCCATTTCTAAACCTAGTAAAACCTCAACTTCAGAAGCTGAGTGAACTGACAGTGGAGCAAGTGCAACCTGAAATTTTTCAGCCCACAGTCATCTCAAAGGTCACGGAGCAATCCAGCCCCAGGGCAGAGGACAGCCGCAGCTCCACCAGCCACAGTGCCAGCCCTCAAAGTGACACAGGCAGTTGTAACGTCAGCAGGCATGAGGAGAATGTGTCGAAACAAGAGCAAGACGATACTCTTCAAGAGGGAAGTTATGACTGTGTGATCTCTTAATGCCGAGTGAGCATCTCTGGCACCAATCCCAACAGTATTACAGACTGAATCATTCACATGTGGCTGGTCACCGTTTTATTGGGTGCGAAACGACAACTCAATGGTTTCCACGAAACCATAACTCAGCAAATTGGAAGCCTTATGTTTGTATTTTTTCCTAAATACCTTTTTATTCTTAATAAGAAATTCAGGCAGTGTACATGTGGAATAAGTTGCTCCTGGATACAAAGCTGTTCTGCGCAGTATGGCAAAAAGAGGGATCTACACTAAATATGTGAGACACACCATAATGAGGCTCCCACTAGAGAAAAACCCATCAGAATGAAAGTGTCTCGATTTTACACATACAACATGTGGTTCTGCTAGCTATTTAACAGTTGAAGCTGTTACAGAATATCCGCTTCAACCGCTTATTTATTTATTCTTCTCATAACGCAAAAGCTGCAAGTGTTTGGGTCTCTTCCGTTTTTGGGAGGACTATGAAGTTCGGAGAAACTCTTAATCTGACTTGTCATACTGTCTGATGGATCCGTGGAGCAGGCTTGGAAATTGCTGAACATTTGGGTGCGATGATCTTTCTTTCATACATCTGAAAAGTTTGGTATTCCAGTGTAAATAATGTGTATTTTTTGTGAATACTTCTCTCTGATCATTATAAAGATTTCAGTTTATTGTTCTGAATTTGTAAGATAAAGTTGCAGGTCCGTCAGCACCAGCCTGCCACAAGCTGGAAAGCCATTTTGTTTTGCACTTTGCAATGGACACAATGCTTGGTAATATCAGTTCATTAACTACACTGTGCTTCTACAGACTCCTTTTAACTACTGTGACCCCAGAACAAATCCTTCTGTTGTCTTGCTTTTTAAATAAGGTACAATAAGGTTTTTATTTATTACCTTTGTACAATAATTCACTTGAACATAGGTTTTTTTTGTAAATAATATCAGCTATTATGTTCCATATTATCTGCAACAATAATTTCAAATGGATTTTTGACCATTTTATTATATACCGTAACTACAACCATCTTTTTACCGTCTATAAATGTTTTGTTTGGATGGAAAACAAGAACATACATGAACACTTTGTGACACCCCATCTCTCAATGTTGATGTCCCCAGGCCCAACAGCGAAGGCTGATATCCTTGCATAGCAGTATTAAGATATAGAAATCAGGAAAAAAAAAGCATATGTATTATTTTATACAAGACATACATGTTTATTTTTCTAATAGATCTATATGATTATTATGTGGACCAAATGTTTCTAGTAAAACATCTGAATGTGCTGAACGATGAAGGGCGATTGTAACGACACAGGTTTCATGACCATGGGGGCGCAGTGCTGATATGAACCGGACGAGGCCTAGCAAGTTTTTTTAAAGGTGATTTGTCGCCACTCTTGATATATCTGATTAAACAGGTTTTCCACCCTTTATTAACAGTTTTATAAGACATTTTCCTGATAAAATGATCATAGAAGCCATACACACCCTGGAATCTACCCTCCTCTCCTGCACATCTGCTCTGTTATTTTCTGCTGGATCAGAAATAAAAATGTCCTAATCACCAGTCATCTAACCCTGTAGCCAGTCGGTGGCTTTAGCTTTCAGAAAAGTATGTCGTCATTACATTCAGGCCAGTGGAGACCGTCAGAGCGGCAGCCCTGTAGCGGAGGGCACATTCTAGCAGTAAGTATGGCTTTTACTGGAATGATTTTCCCATTTGTTAAAGTATTTACCCAAAGTGTTTTTCAGCTCTTTATTAAAATATTTATTGGGGAAAATTAATTCGGAAACATATATATTTTTTAAACATTCTGTGTTTTGCCATGCTTCTATTATTCTTTTTGAATTTATATAATAAATTGACCTGCTGGGGAAACGGCCTTTTGACAAGGTGAATGGTACCACCATCAGCACTGATAGGACTGTATGAGGCTGTTGTGTGCAGTCATTCCCCTAGTTGGTAATGCCCAGGCACTGCATGAGGCAGAGTTCTAAGTAAATGATGCCATGGAATTGGATGAACATCAAAAGTACTTCCTGAAATAGAGAACTGACTTTTTAATATGTGTGGGAGAGTCTACCTAAATTGTGAAGAATGCTCAAAATAACTGTTTATCATTTGAAAAAGGATAACCATTAATTTTAGGTCAACTAAACTGCCCATAATTAGATATTTTCATTTTTGCAGGCTCATGTAATACACTAATGGTCAATGTGGTGAATATAAAACATTTAATAACCCCTAAGCTGTTGTTAGGCTGGCTTCACACTTGCGTTCCCCACACTTGCAAGCCAGCACAGACACCGCACGTCCCTATGTTTAACATGGGGACGCACGGTGTATGCGCTCATGTGCGCATGGCTGTGCGCACCCATTGCCCGCCATGTGTGATTTGTACACATGCGGATGCTTGCGTACAAATGACACATTCTCGTCCGCACCATGAACGAAAACATGTCGCGTTCATGGTGCGGTAAAAGAATGTGTGATTTGTACGCAAGCATCCGCATGCGTACAAATCACACACGGAAATCTATCAGTGCGCACACCATCCGCAGCCGAGTGCATCACCATGCGTCCCCATGTTAAACATAGGGACGGGCGGTGCTTGCGCTTCCCCAACGCAATACGCAGAGGCGGGGAATGCAAGTCTGAAGCCAACCTAAGTATGCACAATCCTTTGAGCATTTTTTATTATGCTATGAAAGAGACTGTATTCAGATACTATGATTGACATACAAGTAAAACACCTAAGGCCAGAGTCAAACTAGCGTGTGACTTGCACAAGTGCTAGTCTGAAAAAATCTTTCATTGCACACAGCCTAATGTTAATCAGGCAGCTCATATCTGAGATATTTACCTAAGCCCTTATCGGACTGAGGAAATAATGGCAGCATGCTGCAATTGTCAGCAAGTCTCAGATCGCTCGCAACCATACAAGTATATGGGTGTGAGTAACACATCAGACTGTAATTAGTAGATATGCGAGTGCAGCGCGATTTAAGCCAAGGCTGACAATGAAGGAATTAAATTTAAACTCTCCCTCTTCTCTGCACCTGTGATCGCAGGATCACAGTATAACTGCTGCAAGCGAGAATGTCGAGTGTCATTAGCATATCACATCCAATGCTCTGACATCGGATGCATACGCTAGTGTGACTCTGGCCTAATAATATCATTCATCCAGGCATTGGAGTCAGTCAGTTTAAGTGCAAATGCATACAGGTTTATTCATATTAGTAAAACCTAACAAAACATTAGAGAATAAAAACACTGGAAAAAGCAGCCATATTTGCCAACACAGATCAAAAAATGAATGCACTGGCAAGATGCAGCATCATTAGTTTTGTGACGTATCCTGGTAAAATATTGCTGCTTATTTCCCTTTTCTTTCTGCTTTTTGTTTTTTTTTTTTTTTCTTTTTTCAAATTCACATTAGTATAACCTGGGGTCTGTTGCCCTCTAGATCTTCCTTTGGAATGAAGGCCGAAAGAAATAACAAATACTTAAACCATTCCATGATGAATGATGTTATTTTCACTTTAATGTTGCACTGTGTTCCCCATATACAGAGTGGCCATTTATATGGATGCACCTAAATGAAATGGGAATGGATGGTGATATCAACTTCCTGTTTGTGGCACATTAGTATATGGGAGGGGAAAACTTTTCCAGATGGGTGGTGACCATAGCAGCCATTTTGAAGTCGGCCATTTTGGATCCAGCTTTATTTTTTTTCAATGGGAAGAGGGTCATGTGATACATCAAACTTGTTGATAATTTCAAAACAATGGTGTGCTTGGTTTTAATGTAACTTTATTCTTTCATGAGTTATTTACAAGTTTATGACCACTTATAAAATGTGTTCAAAGTGCTGCCCATTGTGTTGGATTGTCAATGCAACCCTCTTCTCCCACTCTTGACACACTGATAGCAACACCGCAGAAGAAATGCTAGCACAGGCTTCCAGTATCCGTTGTTTTAGATGCTGCACATCTCGTATCTTCACAGCATAGACAATTGCCTTCAGATGAGTGATGAGGCAAACTCTTTTGTGAATGGTGAAGTTAACAAACAAAACCACCGCTATTGATCTGACACTAACCCACAGTGGATAGATCCCTCCAAGACTGTTGGAACACAAAAATTGATGGTATGGTGTATGGGGTACAAAGATAGTGGGGCCATTCTTCATGAATCTGCTAGCATTTCTTCTGTGGTGTTGATATCAGTGTGTGAAGAGGGTTGCATTGACAATCCAACACAATGGGCAGCACTTTGAACCCCTTTTCAAGTTTCTGACCACTTATAAAATAACTCATGAAAGAATAAATATAAAAATATATTCCTGTCACACTCGTATGGGAAAATTAAGTTCAGAAAGAGTACATGTGAAGCAAAATTATAGTTTATTTGGTTCTGTTCTCAATAATAAAGAGCTGCTTTTCCACAACGTTTCGGCAATTTGTGCCTTGATCACGTAACAGCTAGTACATATGCCATAAAAAATAAAGAAACAGAACATATATTAATAAGGTATAATAACCCACCATAATTATATTACTTATAATATATCAAACAAACCAATGATAGCCCCACTATAATTCAAAAAATAACATATAATAACTCTTTCATAATAACACATGTAATATGCATGATTCTGTGAAGCAAACGGTACTATCCACAGTGAAGAGGTAATAGTGAGTATATACCTTTAAACTTGAGGTATCGCTAATGAATAATCCAGTACGGATTTTATAAGAAGGGTACCAACACTAAATCTGGTAACTGGAAAAGTATATGAAAATAATAATCAATAATATACAAAATGCATTAATCATTAGATTATGCATATTACATGTGTTATTATGAAAGAGTTATTATATGTTATTTTTTGAATTATAGTGGGGCTATCATTGGTTTGTTTGATATACTATAAGTAATATAATTATGGTGGGTTATTATACCTTATTAATATATGTTCTGTTTCTTTATTTTTTATGACATATGTACTAGCTGTTACGTGATCAAGGCACAAATTGCCGAAACGTTGTGGAAAAGCAGCTCTTTATTATTGAGAACAGAACCAAATAAACTATAATTTTGCTTCACATGTACTCTTTCTGAACTTAATTTTCACATACGAGTGTGACAGGAATATATTTTTACATAGTATCTACGTTTTTTTCTGGGCACCTCATTGGATAGGAAAGGTGAGCAGACATACTTCAACTATCATGAAAGAATAAAGTTACGTTAAAACCAAGCACAACATTGTTTCTCTTATGAAATTCTCAATATGTTTAATGTGTCACATGACCCTCTTCCCATTGAAAAAAAAATTAAATTGCATCCAAAATAGCTGACTTCAAAATGGCCGCCATGGTCACCATCCATCTGGAAAAGTTTTCCCCCTCCCATATACTAATGTGCCACAAACAGGAAGTTGATATCACCAACCATTCCCATTTTATTTAGGTGCATCCATATAAATGGCCAACCCATGAAAAGTGCAATATATAAAACCTCATCTAATGGAGAAAATGGGATCTCAATGACATTGATTTAGAATTGTTGTGTGTATGAACTTTAATTGGACAGCTCATGCCGAATATGTGGGGCTGATGGGAGATGACGTAAACCCATGGATTGCGTTGATGCCATCATACCTGACATTTCCGAAATGTAGTTGAATCTCCTTAAATTGTCATTGTCTGTTGGTTCTCACCTTGTGTTTGTGGTCAGGAGTAAAGTAGTCAGAAGACACAGCTTTCAAATTATTTACAGTTATTTGGAGCACAATTAAATGGAATTATAAGTACTAGGATTTGAACCCCAATTAAATATAATGTAAGAGCTAAGCAAAAAATGGACCTTACCTTTAAATAGGGTACTGTTCTGAAACCTGTGCTTGATTTAATTTTTTTCTCCCTCCATTTGGATACCGTCTAGAGTTTTCTTCTTCCAGATACATTACTGTGTTCTCTTACAGTCTATGGACAAATATCTCCTGGAAATTGTTACATTGCTCAATGCACAATTCTGTCAGACACTACTTCAAATACGTGCAATAAATTATTAAAGTAATAAAGCTATCATAACTTACTTTTCCATACATCTCACTTGTCAGTATGCTTTGTTTCATCTGTTAAGTTTTGCTTATAGACATGTTAGGGCATCTGTAAGCTTCTCTATCAAACAAAAGATACTCCTTTGCACACATGACATCTTTTTCAGGCAGGCAGCTCAGGAGCTCTTGAAAAAGTGTTAAATAATCACAAGAATGGAACATATGAACAGCAAGTTGTTTTGAAATTGTTGTACATACATTTAGTCTTGAGCTTTTTTTAACCAATTTCAGGTGGTTCGGCTGCAAAGTAGTTACGTACGTGTCCTGATCATTCTTCTGGGGCTTTGGCTTGGAAGCAGCTCAGCAAATGTTCTTGAGCTTCTTTTAATAATTTCTGGCAAATTTTGCTTAGAAGTAACTTTCTATCTATACTTACAATTAAGAAACCCAAAACTGCGGCAAAACCTTCACGAAGTAGATTCAAGGACGAAAAATAAGCAGCTTCAGGAATGGCAAGCACGGTAATAAATAGGGAACGTGCGCCTCTGACTGTGGAGCCTACCCGGCTAAAGAGAGTAAAATGCGGATCAGTGCCCAATTCTCCCTTCCACCACTTCCCAGGAGATGCATTAATTTGGCTGCCAAGTAGCCAATAGGGTCTAAAGGGACGGGGTGTCCGTCAACATCCACAGGGGTTAAATTCAGGTGCCTGGCGTCAATGAGCACGCTACCTTGCTATAACCTCAGGTGCGAGTTGCACTTTTTTTTTTTTTTTTATCAGATCATTTTTATTGATAACTATAATGTAAAAAGCAGTATTCAGACGTTGCATAGATTTTCATTTTACATTTTCATTTTAATAGACCATCAAATACAATTAAACACAACCCTCCTATACCCTGAACAACACAACCTGAAGTTTACAACTGTTTACCAAAACTCAAGTAGACCAATATACCTTTACAACAGTCCAGCGAGACACTCAAGCCTATAAGTATTTTCAGAACCCTAGGTTGTCTGGAGGCAAGCTCACATATTATAACCTATTAATCCCATGAAACGCTGTAGTCTTAAGGCCCTGTCACACATAACAAGATCACTAACGAGATCGCTGTTGTGTCACAGATTTTGTGACGCAACAGCGATCCCGTTAGCGATCTGTTATGTGTGACATGCACCAACAATCTGGCCCATGCTGTGAGATCGTTTATTGTTACACACTGCTCTGGATCATTTCTACGTCGTTGGGCTCCCGCTGGGAACGCTACATAGTTGTGTTTCACAGGGACAATGACCAACGATCTCAATGCTACGATATGGAGTGACAATTCCCAACGACCTCGCTATAATTCTGGATCGCTAGTGCGTCGTTTTTCACATTGCTGGTGAGATACTTGTTTGACATTTTACCAGCGATGTGAAAAACGACGCCCCAGCGATCTCGGGATCGCTGGTGTGTGTTATGTGTGACTGGGCCTTTACTATGTGAGATAAGTTATCTCAGTGGAGCAAATAAGTTTTTGGCAGCCCAGGTGTATTAAGGCAGTGCCGCCATAGCTTATCAAACTTTTGGATTGCATTTCTCTTAACAAATGGCTCTTTCAGTCCAATGGACCGGTTAACCTTGTTAATAAATTTGGTAGATGTTGGTGGCTCCAACTGTTTCCAATTAGAGGCAATAGTTTTCCTTGCAATGAAAAGGATTCTGGCTATCCCAGGTGCCAATGGGTTCTCTGGCGAAACATTAGGAACTATGCTCAATACACAATATTTTGGGTTCGGGGACACACTGAAGCCATAAATTGTATTGATTATGTCTAAAGGTGCCGTTACACGCTAGAATATCGTTAACGATATCCTTAGAGCGATCACGTGACAGTGATCGTTCCGACATCGTTAGTGCATTGTCACACACAAGCATATCGTTAGCGATATCCCATTCGGCAACGTACCAGTTAAACAGGAAAGCAAGGACTGATCTTTTAAAGCGCAGGAATAGGAGATTTTTGAATGACATCATTCAAAAAGGTGTCGCACTGAACGCTGTAGCTTCTGCAAGCAGCATTAATTGGACGACGAATGATAGCTTTGAGGTCAGGATCTCATTTTTGTGATGACCGTTCCAACGATTTTTTCATCCTACATCGTTCGTTTACACGCAAGGACGCACAAATGATAACATTAGAATGTTGACAAATTCGTGACGTTTCAAGGATATTGTAAACGATATCCTAGCGTGTGAAGCGGCCTTAAGACATCCAACCAGACCTGACCTATCTTCTGACGTTCCCAAAAAACATGCATCAAATGGACATCTGGTATATTACATATTGGGCATTTCGAATCAGATTAAGCAAAAGGCACAGATCCCAGTACCAAATTCCATTCTTCATCTGTCAACCTCCCCAAGTCCTCCTCCCAATTTACTTTTGATAGCGAGGGAGAATTTTTTAAGATAAGTATTTAGTAAAAGCTTGTAACTATTAGAAATCAGACTTCTAGGTCCCTGTCCCAGAATCCAATTGAGAAGAGGATTGGGCTTTATGTATAGGTCTCTAGATTTTATCTGCACCTCATATGCATACCTAAGTTGTAGGAATCTGTAGAACTATCGATAGGGAATATTAAAGTCATGTTGCAGCTGTCCATATTGTTTTATGGTATTTCAATCCAGTATCTGGGCTAAAGTATGAACCCCCCTCCCCCCCCCTCTGTTCCCGATCCGAATACTCATCTAATAATTTAAATTCTGGTACTTTTAAATTATGCCATAGTGGTGTAAAAATTATGTATCCTGAGCTTTCTAGTAAGGTTTTTCCTCGATCCCAGACCTTGTATATCATTGACAGTATCTGACTCCCAAACATTTTTGCTCCCGTCACTCCCAGCCTCCATCAGATATAAGGGCACCCACCATTGACTAATTTGTGCAATGAAGTGACCGCTTTTCTCTTGCCCAGTTTCTTTATCCCACCCTTTTAGCTGTTGGATCTGCGCCACCAGAAAGCACATCTCTGTGTTAGGAATGGCCAGTCCCCCATCAGTTTTGTCCCTCTGAAGAAATTTGAGCTTCATTTTGACCTGTATTTTATTCACATCAGTGATCTAAAGAGTCCTATGAGCCTTTTGGAAATAAGGCGCCAGGATCCAAACTGGGGAATAATGTAATATGTATAGCAACTGGGGCATGAGCACCATCTTGATTAAATTGCTTCTCCCAATCACTGAAAGGGGTAAACAACACCATGCATTTTTTTATGCACAAACCGATCTAGCAGCGGGGTTAGATTCAAGCGAATTTAGTCCAAGGGGCGAGCCGTCATCCAGGCAACTACATATTTTAATTTGGACACCATTTTAATATTTGTGGGCTCCAACCATCCATTGTCTAAACATGTGTCAATAGGCATAATAACACATTTATTTCATTTTATCGACAGGCCTGCATTCCCAATTCTTGAGAATACCCATAACTGTCCCTATTGATGAAGGTACATCCCCAAGAAATAATAATACATCATTTGCATGAAGAAAGATGCCTTTCTTTAATTGTCCCACTCTATACGCCTTCATTTTGGGAGCCGCTTGAATAAAGTATGCCAAGAGTTCAATGACCATGGCAAAGAGAAGGGGAGACAGGGGACATCCCTGACGTGTACCCCTCCCCAACGGCATTTCATCTGAAAGGTTCCCATTGACCTTAATCTTAGCAGATGGTACGCAGAATAGTTATTTTATAACTCTTAAGAAATTGGGGCCAAATCCAATCCCATAAAGGACCTTCCAGAGGTAATGTTTTTTCTGCATCCAGAGAAAGCACTGTCCAGTGTCAATAGCGCTCAACTGTAAACTAAGAAATAATCTCACATTTATAGCCGTGGACTTCTCTGGCATAAAACTTGGTTGGTCACTATGAATAATTTCATCTATAACCTTAGCAAGTCTATTTGCTAATACCTTTGCCAACAGTTTAACATCAGTCTGCAAAAATGAAATAGGCCTATAGTAATCAAGATTTTAGAGTTCTTCACCTTCTTCGAGGATCACCACTATCATCGCCTCAGACATTGATGATGGAAGGCATCCAAATCCTACTGACGACTGGAACACTTTCAGCAGCTGAGGTGGCAGGATTTTATCAAATTGCTTATAGAATTCCTCTGGCAACCCCTTTGACCCTGGGGCTTTTTTGTTAGGCAGTGTCTAATTCTTCAATAATTATGGGCCTATCTAATTTCACTGATGCTTTTTAGATAGTGTGAGTAAGCTAATATTTTATAGCTACTCCTCCATCCCCTGCTTCTCATTTATGGATTTAGAGGTGTATACCTTTTCATAATTTTCTGACAATGCCTATAGGATATCCTTATTGTCTGAGATGGTTAATCCCTTGTCACTTCTGAGATTCGAAACGTGGGCAGGACCATCCTGTGCCTTCATAATAGTAGCTAGCAAATGTCAGCTGCTCTCTCGTCTCAAAATATTTTTGCTTAGTGAGGAAGGGTTTATGATCAGCCATAGTCAATAAATGATCTGCAAATATTTTGAGCATTTTTCTACTGTTTCCTATGACTATAGGATAGGTCCTTAAAAAAATGTTTGTTTCCAATTTATCCACTTCTTCCCTAGGATTATTTGTTACGAATTTAGATTTTGTTTTAAACTTGCATATCTCTTTCGATAAGACCCCCCCCTTCCTACTAAATGCCTTCATTACTGAGATACACTTCTAATCACATGAAATATGACAACCTGTGATGTCACATCAGATTCTCCCCCAGTTTCGGGCTCTGGATGCATTTAGCACAACTCACTCTGAATGCTACCAGCTCTCCAAGCAAATCCAGTTCTCTCTCATATCTGTCATATCTGTATGCATAAAGCAGGGAGTATATACTGTGCCTTGAAAAAGAATTCATATTCCCCTGAGCTATTCCACATTACAACCTCAAACGTAGGTGTATTTTATTTGGATTTTATGCAATATATTATGCAGTAATTACAGGAAAAAAAACAATTACAATATCTTAGTGCGTGTTAAAAGACACCAAGGTGGTGACTAGAACACTAAGTGAGGGGATTGTAACTTAAAGGGATCCTGTCACCTCCAGAACACCTCCTAAGCTAGCAAAACATGTCCCTGCACCATCCTATCACTAATCTCACACTTCTTTTGTCTCCTAAAAGCATCCTGTGAAAGTGGAGAAAAACATTTTAATAATTAGTGATTATAATTAGCAGGGGCTATATTCTTTAGTCCCCAGGGCGTGTGGTTTTGCAGGCTCCAGGATCCACCCTCTCTCTGTCTGTTTGCTTTTCTTGTGCAGGCTTTACCCTCCCCCCTCTCTATCACTCACAGAATGCAAATCATTAGTCCTGCCTTCAGCTCCACATCACAGCAGCACAGACAGAGAGGGGGTGTATCCTGGAGCCTGCAAAACAACATGCCCTGGTGACTAAAGAATATAGCCCCTGCTAATTATAATCACTAATGAGTAAGTATTAAAACATTTTTCTCCACTTTCACAGGATGCATTTAGAAGACCAAAGAAGTGTGAGATTAGTGATAGGATGCTGCAGGGACGTGTTTTGCTAGTTTAGGAGGCGTTTTGTAGGTGACAGGATCCCTTTAACAAAAGCTACCCACTCCCATACACCTTAAAAAATATATATATAGATATCGACAGGATTTATATTTATTCATATATATATATATGTCTAAGATAATTTAGTTTGTCTCAGAAACTTGGCCATTGTTTTATGATGTCTGTCAAACGGTCATCGGTCTCATAATCATTTCAGCTAGTGTCAAATATAGCAGGATTTGACAATAGACCTATCCACCAATATGGATCCCTAGTTACACCCTAACCCTTTCAATTCCCTATCATGGAGGATCATCAGGGGCACATTATTTGATTTATGAAGGTCTATGTATAACATTTCATATATAGTGATCACACTATGATGAAAGGTGACCAAGATGCGTTGGTTAGTCTGGGAAGTGATCCAGAGAAATTCCAAATCATTGGCAGCAGGTGTGACTGGGATGTTTCTTCTCTGATTCGGCAGTATTCACAAAAGTTATATTAAGAGCCTAAAGGCCCAGTTACACACACAGATAATTGTGCAGAGATTGTTCATAGATCTCTGGTTGCAGTAAATTCATGGACACATTGCTCCATTTGTACACAGCAACAAAATAGAACAATGTGTCCATGAATTCACTGCAAGTGAAATTGCATGCGATGTTGCGATGTGTAAATGTACCCTCAGAGTCTACAACATAGCAAGTCTTTTTAGACATGTGATAGATTGTCTTTTCAATTGGATATAAAGGCCCAGTTACACACACAGGTAATTGTGCAGAGATTGTTGGCAGATCTCTGGTTGCAGTGAAATCATGGACACATTTTTCCATTTTGTGTCTCTGTACAAATGTAACAATGTGTCCATGATTTGACTGCAACCAGAGATCTGCCAACAATCTCTGCACAATTATCTGTGTGTGTAACTGGGCCTTAAGGCCCCCTTCACACTGCATGATTTCACTGATCAGTGTCCATCAGTGTTTGTGTGCCAAAACCAGGAGTGAAGCTTGCAGAGAAAAACTAGAATTGAAAGATTGACACCTGTTCTGGGTTTTGGAGACACTCCTGGTTTTTGGCACACAAACCTGATGGACCCTGATCAGTGAAATCATGCAGTGTGAAGGGGGCCTTAGGGAGAAAGATAGAATAACCAAATCCATTCCTCATTAAAGTAGTATAAGGTGAGCCCAGTTTGGTATTTTAAGGACCACTAATTGTAAGGAGGGAAGAATTGTGAGGGTCAAAATCTACATACACCACAGTGTAGAAGCTTAAAGACATGCAAAATATCAATAAATATGACATGACTGTACCCTGTGTATATTCAAATGATGATCACCATCTTGTATGTTTAATGGCCTGTGTAATTTGCAAATCAAAGGTTCCCTTAGTCCTTCATAAATAAAAATAGGGTGGAAGCAGTGGAACGAAAATTGAGAATGTATTTATAGCAGACCACCTCATACAGTAAATGCAAAACTGCCATATCACTGTTTGAAGAACATAACAGGGGTAAACAAAATGCAATGATAGAATCAATCAATCACCAGTGCAAGTTATTAGGATGATATCTAAAATAATAGCATGGAACCTGATTAAACACTCATTTTCTACTCCAAAGAGAAGAGTGCTGTTCAGCAAACTATAGGACAGTACACCTACTTGTTGAACAGTAGTAGATAATATCACATCAGTGACATCTCCATAAAATCCTAAGTACAATGTATAAAGCGCTTTGTCTGGGATACTCAATCACATTTACAGCCTCAAAGGCGACTGGTAGGGGTATTCTATAAGGATCAATCCAATACATAAAGCTGAGCGTATGTACAGTGAGTGTACATCTCAATGAATTAGAATATCATCAAATAGTTACATTATTTTAAGATAAGATAAACTTTATTGATCCCGGAGAAAATTACAGTATTACAGCAGCAGAACAAAGATCAAGAACATTTCACACTTTACAAAATAAGTCTATATGGACACAGATGCGGGTAGACTGGTACATGTACCTCACCTATTCCCCCCCATACACATAGAACTTCACATAGTCTTGGGATGCTTTACACTTATACATTTGTTAAACGATCCCCACAGATGTCGGAACAAACGATTTTCTGTATCTTTCCTTTTTACACATTAGTTGGATTAGACGCTTGCTGAATGTGCTCTTCTTGAATTTTGGTAATTCAATACATTATTATTATTTATTTATAGAGAGCCATTGATTCCATGGTGCTGTACATGAGAAAGGGATACATACAAACAAGTTAAAAACATTATGAACAAACTTAACAGTGACAGACTGGTACAGAGGGGAGAGAGGACCCTGCCCTTGCGGGCTTACATTCTACAGGACAATGAGGAATGAAACAGTAAGATGGGTCTGCTCGGGTGGTGGTGTAGCGCCAGGTCCAGAGGTGGTGAGGTGGCACCATGGTCATTGCAGGCTATAGGCTGTTCTGAAGAGATGGGTTTTCAGGTTCCACATGAAGGTTCCGAGTGTAGGGAATAGTTGGACATTTTGAGGTGCAGAATTCCAGAGGATGGGGATGCTTGGGCAAAGTCTTGCAGGCGGTTAGATGAGGGACGTACAAATGTGGAGGAAAGGAGGAGGTCTTGGGAAGATCGAGATTATGAGTTGGATGATATCAGGAGATTAGTTCAGAGATATATAGGGGGGGGGACAGATTGACTTACAAAGCCATCCACAATGTTGGTAGTTTGAATTGGATACTCTATGGAATTGGGAGCTAGTGGAGGGATTTGCAGAGGGCAGAAGTGGAGGAGCAGCAAGGAGAGAGGTGGATTTAGTCGGGCAGCAGAGTTAAGGACAGATTGGAGAGGTTCAAGAGTGTTACCAGGTAGGCCACAGAGGAGAAGGTTGCAGTAGTCAAGACGTGAGATGATGATGACCTGCACTAATAGTTTAGTAGATTGAGGGTTGAGGAAGGGACAGATTCTGGAAATATTTTTGAGTTGGAGGTGGCGAAAGCTTGAATGTGTGGTTTGAAGGATAAGGCAGGGTCCCGGATTACTCCGAGGCAATGGACTTCAGGTACAGGGCAAAGTGTCATATCATTTATTGTGGTAGATAGATCAGCTAAAGGAGGTGCGCGAGATGAGGGGAAAATGATGAGTTCAGTTTTGTCTACATTTTGGTTAAGGAAGTAAGAGGAGAAGAAGGAGGATATGGCTGATAGACACTCTGGGATTCTGGACAGCAGAGAGGTGACTAATTATATAAAGAAGGCTTAGCACAATGTTATATTAGGTGCCAGAGGTAAATTATAGAAAAAGGGACCTCTGCACACTCAGGAAAAAAGGTTATAAACGGGTATGCAAGAAAAATCTTGAAACAATGTCTTTGTTGTGTGTCTTTTTTATTTTTATTTTTCAACAGTCCATGTAAGAATTCACAGTGCGTTGACGTTTCGGCTTTACATTGCCTTCATCACGAACGCTTATAATCTGTGCAACAAAAACATATGTATAAATGACCAAAGAAGGAATAACATGATTACACATGGTACATAAGAAAAAACAAATAACACGTCACAGGATCACATTATCTCATGTATATGACATCACAGAACAGTTTTGAAAGAAGCCAAAATTACAGAAAAACAGAAAAACCACTGGTGACAAAGGGTGAATATTTACAGAATAAAAATAAAAACTTGGCTGGTTCACTGCCAATATGTATTCATGTGATATATGGAAAAATACACTTACCGCAAACACAGAGGGTATAAAGATTCTCATAAGGGACAATCGGAGTCCAAGTGAATAATCGTGTACAATACTGTAAATGTCGGTCTAAAACGTTTAAAGTAAAAATAAACAACGTCATACAATAAATGAACTCAATGAATAAATGAAATCAATATACAGACTGGTGGGAGCCCATAAGGTGTGCGTCCACACTGTAACAATGCCTGACCTAAATGTACAGAAAATATGGCATTAAAACTGAAACTGAGTAATAACCCAGTAGCACTATATAAGAAATTAAAAGAGGCTACCAGATAATGTCTGAAATGGGCAAATCCCCTTCCTTGTCTATATAGATAATCTCTCCAGGAATCTGAAAGGATATATCGGTTACCAGCGCATAATCACTGCTTACAACCTGGTTTAGTGCATATAAAGGCACCTGAAATGAAATTGTGTCCTTCAATGATGAAAGATCCGCCCTCCAGTTTATACAGGACTGTTAATCTATGAAATGGGGAATACTAAACAAATGAAAAAGTATAAACACGAGAAACCTATGAAAAGAGAGCATCATCCTCTTATGACACAGAGATTACCTGAAAAATGCAGCTATCAGCGTGCAGGAGGTAGTGGGGACTGAGTAATGGCGATAAGCAAGATTATATGGCGTGGGGGCGTTTTTATATTACACTCAGTAGACTTCCTGCTTCCTGTGTCTAGATAACAGGAAGCTATGAGTTTGGAATGCAAGCACTTCTACTGCGCATGCGCGGGTGATGATGTAATGCATGACAAGCTTGATCAGAGTCACATGACCCAGGGGAACGCCCACAAAGCGGCAGATTCAATATCTTTGTGGGAAAAAGATAGAGGGAATGAATAAGGAGTGGAAAAAGCATCATAAGGACACAAAATAAGAATAAAACAAGCAAGATAAGATAATAATAAAATAGAAAGAGGATATAGTGCGCCACAAATGAAAATAAGAATCTATATAGATGGTTGTATTACCAATTATGTATAAGGGGAATAAAGGCTATATCATAACTACATAAATAGCTATAATTTGCTATTATACCAGAAAAATCAAGTAGTGACTATATCATCAATGAATATTGATGGAACACCAACATGGGCTACGACTTGCAGTACTATATAACACTATAGCATAGAGAGAAACATTTAAATGCACTAATAACCTGGCTACAGTGTGAGTGTATAATGAAATATGGAGTAACCTATTTGACACTTTGCTTTGACTAAGGTAATAAGTGATAGGAAGGGAAAAACATAACCAAATATCAACACAATTAAAAAACTTGTTCAGACTAATACGTCATGTTCTCTATTCATGCCATATGGTTCCAGCGTTTGCAATTGATGGACCCAATAGGCCTCACGTTCTTTTAACTTAAGAATTCTGTTACCACCTCTCCGCCCCACATGTACCTGTTCAATAATTTGATATTGTAGTTGTGCTACATTGTGTCGATGTGTATTAAAGTGAAAAGGTACAGGCAATAGATTTTGTTGGCATCTAATGGTTGACTTATGTTTCCCTATGCGGTCTCGGGCATGCTGGGTGATCTCCCCTACGTACCCGAGACCGCACGGGCACTTGATTAAATAGATCACGAAGGTGGTGTCGCATGTAAAGGAACCTTTTATGGGATAACGTTTACCTGTACGTGGATGTGTAAAATATGCTCCTTTACTCACATTAGAACAGTGAACGCACCCTAGGCACGGGAAAGTGCCAAACTTAGGAGTGGTGAGGGACCGCTGTTTGGGGACTTTATGTATAGGGCCTATATCTGCCCTAACTAGGCAATCACGTATATTATCTGGTCTCTTATGACAAATAAGTGGAGACTTCTGGAATTCCTCAATGCCAGGGTACGCTTTGGACAATAAAGACCAATGCTTCCTAATGATGCCATGTAGCATCCGATTGTAAGGATGATATGTGTTATTAAAAGCGACTCTTCGCGCATCTACACTCAAGTGTGGACGTGATGTAAGAACAGGTGATGCCAAATCAGGGGGGTAGCCCCTGGCCAAGAACTTTCTGGTAATTTCTGTATGTCTTTGTTTGGTCTGAGCTGCGTTGGACACAATCCGTTGCACACGTACATGTTGGGATTTGAGTAAAGATGCTTTAATATGAGGAGGATGGCAACTAGTATAACACAGGAGGCTGTTACGATCAGTGGGCTTGGTGTACAAATCTGTAGACAGTCCTCCTTGTGAGTCAATAATGACCATAGTATCCAGAAAATTGATCGAAGATAAATCTGTATGCATTGTAAATTTTAGGCCAACAACTGATGTGTTAAGGTTATGGAAAAAACAATTCCGGTCCTCTACCCCACCTTTCCATACCAAAAACACATCATCAATGTAGCGCCACCATAATAAAACCTGTGAAAAGAAGGGATTAGTGTAAACATGTTCTGCTTCAAATTTAGCCATAAAAATGTTGGCATATGGCGGCGCTACATTGCTGCCCATCGCAGTGCCTTTTAACTGGATATAAAACTAGTCTTGAAATAAAAAGAAATTTTTGGTAAGTATTATATCCAATAGGTCCTTACAAAATGCCTTTTCTGTCTCTGAAAAATTTGTATATTGATCTATAAACCAAGTCACTGCTGTGATTCCTGCCTCATGCTTGATGCTAGTGTACAGGCTCGTCACATCCATAGTGACCAACCTACTACCTGCTGGAATAGGCTGTATTTCTATGAGGATTTGTAAAAAATGTCCTTAATAAAGGAAGGGATCAGAGAGATAAGGGGTGATAGAATTTTCTCAACCGTTTTCGCTAATGGCGACAAAATCGAATCAGTACAGGCTACTATAGGCCTCCCGGAGGTAGTTGCAAGTTCTTATGAATCTTAGGCAGTGTATAAAAAAACGGAGTAAGCGGATGGTGATTGACAAGGTAGTCTGCAAGTCGTTGGTCTATGATGCCCTTTTTGAGATAATGTGAAACCCTCTCGGTTATAAGTGTCAAGACAGAGGAGGTAAGGTCTTTATCTATAGACTGATAAGTGGACCGATCAGCGAGTTGAGATAATATCTCTTGAGTATAATAGGCCTTATCTAGGACAACTAGGGCCCCGCCTTTATCGGCGGGTTTGATTATTATATCTTTATTCTTTCTCAGTGTATCTAATGCTTGGCGCTCAACCCGGGTCAGGTTGCTGCGTACATGGTAATCCCCCTTGTTGACCTGTGTGAACCAACTTTCTACATCGGATTTAACCAATCCTATGTAGGTTTCAGTGGGGTGATATCTTTTGGGTGGTGTAAAAGAACTGGGGTTCCTCAGGCCCAATGTGCCATAGGTAAAACACCCGGTGTTAGACTCTGTGCCAGTAACTGGAATATTAGTAATGTCAGAGAAATGTACTTTAAGCCTTAGTGTCCTATAAAAGCGAGCTAACTCCTGCTCTATGGTAAATGTATCGAAGAGGGGGGTCGGGCAGAAGGAGAGTCCCTTCTGAAGGACCGCCAATTCGGATTGAGATAACGTGTAGGATGAGATGTTATATACCAAGTCCTCACCTGTGACCTGGTCGTCATGCGGTGTGATCCTTGTACGCCTCAGTCCCCTCCTCTTTTTCCTCTGCCTCGTCGTGGGCCTAAAAAACGAGGTGGGTAGGGATGATAAGGCATGGGCTAATAAGGTATATTATAATCACTGTCCCCACTACCAGATGAGCTATAACCCGAAGGTGGGGCAGGGCCTGCTGGATATCCCTCGCCACACTGCCATCTATACACTTGACCAACGTGTATAATCTTCCTGATCCCGAGTGAATTTAGCTCTTTTACGAGCTTGTAGATTTTTCTTAAAATCTGAAACAGACTTAGATGTCTTATTCTTTAAGGCAGTGAAATCAGAGGATGACAAGGTATTGGATAATTGACTTTCAATAGTGTTGATTTTTGTGTCTAACTCTTCCAATTCGTCTTGTAACCACTCTATAGTGAGAATAATTATATCCATCGAACATTTATTTAATATGCCTTCTAATTTCTCACAATAGTCTTGATCTTCATTAAAGAGATTAGGTCTTAATTGAACTCAGAGACCCTGTGGAATCCTTTTTACCTTATGATATTCTATTAAGGTATGGAGATGTAGCTCAAGAGCTGTGCGCCTCAGTGTAGGCAAATTAATTGAAAGACATATTGCTCAAAAAAACAGGTGCTAGAAGCAAAAAATAAATGATTATATAAAGAAGGCTTAGCACACTGTTATATTATCCTCTATATAGGGTGCCTTCAACTAGTTCTTTCCACATAGAGTGTGTTGTTTTTTATTTTTCCATATATCACATGAATACACATTGGCAGTGAACCAGCTAAGTTTTTATTTTTATTCTGTAAATATTAACCCTTTGTCACCAGTGGTTTTTCTGTTTTTTTCTGTAATTTTGGCCTCTTTCAAAACTGTTCTGTGATGTCATATACATGAGATAATGTGATCCTGTGACGTGTTATTTGTTTTTTTCTTATGTACCATGTGTAATCATGTTATTCCTTCTTTGGTCATTTATACATATGTTTTTGTTGTACAGATTATAAGCGTTTGTGATGAAGGCAATGTAAAGCCAAAATGTTAACGTCAACGCACTGTGAATTATTACATGGACTGTTGAAAAATAAAAATAAAAAAGACACATAACAAAGACATTGTTTCAAGATTTTTCTTGTATACCCGTTTGTAACCTTTTTTCCTGAGTGTGCCGAGGTCCCTTTTTCTATAAGCAGAGAGGTGACAACTGGGACAGAGAGGTAGATTTGAGTGTAGTCAGCATACAGGTGGTACTGGAATCCATGGGACTTTATGAGTTGTCCTTGGCCAAGAGTATAAATGGAAAACCGAAGGGGCCTCAGGACAGAGCTTTGGGGGACCCCAGCAGAGAGGAGATGAGGAGGTCGTGTTGGAGTGGGAGACACTAAATGTGCAGTTGGAAAGGTAGGAGGTGATCCAGGAGAGAGAAAGGTCAGTGTTACCAATGGAAGAGAGGATCTGTAATAGGAGACAGTGGGTGACTGTGTCGAATGCAGATGACAGGTCAAGAAGGAGGAGGATGGAGAAGTGTCCGTTAGATTTGGCGGTAAGTAGGTCGTTAGTAATTTTGGTTAAGGCGGTTTCGGTGGAGTGGTGTGGTTGGAAGCCAGATTGAAGGTTGTCAAAGAGACTTGGATGAGAGGTGGGAGGAAAGTATAGTGTGGACATGCTTTTCAAGAAGTTTGGAGGTGAACGGGAGCAGCAATATGGTGCGGTAGCTGGATGTGGAGGTCTGGTCAAGAGATTGCTTCTTCAAGACGTGTAATTGCTGCATGTTTGAAAGCGAAAGGAAAGGTATCGGAGGTTAGTGATATATTGAAGAGGTGGGTTAGGTCTGGGATAAGCATGGTGGTGAGTTTGGGGAGGAAGTGGGAAGGGATGGGGTCTAATGCACAAGTGGTGATGCGCGATTTGGAGAGGAGGTGTGCAAGTTATTCAGTGATGGAGGGGAGGAGGGTTAGTGGGGAAGGGTAGTGGTCTTGGTATACATAGGGATTGTGATGGGTAGCAAAGACTTGTCTGATCTGGTCGATCTTGTTGGTGAAGTGTGTTGCAAAGTCTTCTGCAGAGATATGAGAAGTAGTGAGGGGTGGAGTAGGGAGTTAAATGTGTTGAATAACTGCCTGGGGTTGTGGGACAAATAGGATATGAGGCTAATGAAGTAATTCTGTTTAGTGGTGGTAAGTGCTGACTTGAATTTGAGAAGTGCGTATTTGAATGCTGTGTAGTCTTCTTGTGAATGTGTTTTCTTCCAGCACCGTTCAGCAACCCTAGACTCCCGCTGCAGCCTTTTAGTGGTGTCTGTGTGCCAGGGTTGTCTGTTGATTCGTCGTGTTCTGCCGTGAACGAGAGGGGTAACTGCATCAATCGCTACTGTGAATGTACTGTAGAATTGTAGAAAGCGGTGACGTTATCTGTGTTGTGGAGTGAGGATATGGAGGGTAGTGGTAGAATTAAGTCAGAGAGTATGAGAGTGTCAACATAAAGTGAAATGTTTATATAGTCATTAACAGAAATAAACTCTTGGCAATATATCACTCTGTAATCTTGATGGTTATGTCCTACAGCCAATGAAAACCGAAAGGAGTGTGAAGGGTCTGAGAGATAAAATATTACCTAAATAGGTATCAGAGGCTTCATCTTGTGTTTGTGAGCAGGGACATAACTACAACAGGTGCAGGGGTTGCAATCACACCCAGGCCCTGGAGCCTAAGCCTAAAAGTCTCTTTGCCCTATAGAAAAAAACTGCTTTTAAAGATTTGCAATAATTGGGGGCTCCAACTGGAGCTTTCGCATCAGGGCCCCTGAGCTTCAAGTTACAGCACTGGTTTTGAGAGTCTTCAACCACTATTAAAGCATGTCACGGCTGCTCTAGTCACCTGCATGGTGCATATAGAGTAGGGAGGGTGAAGGGTTAAAAACCACACTGCCAGATTCTATGAGACATCAAAAGATTAATATTAATTTATTAGTCAACTCATTTCAGGGCTCCCTGGACCTTCCTCAAATCAGTATCATTGCCATTTTTCAGGGAGCCCTGAAATGCTTTGACTAATAAAATATATTCACCCTTTGATGCCTCGTGGAATATGGTAGCAAGGTTTTTAACCCTTCATCCTCCCTACTTTAATTTTCTGAGATAATGACCTTTGGGTCTTCATTGGCTGTCAGCCAAAATCATCAACATTTAAAGAAATAAACACTTGAAATAGATCAATAGATAATGCCGCGGCCAATCACACACCAGCAGCTGCCTGATTGGCTGATGGCTGACCATCGTATATCTACGGCGCCTGGCTACATACACACCGGGTGACATCAAGTGGCTGTGGCAGCGGTAAGCTTCGGTGTATCTGACTGTGTGTGTGTGGCTGTGTGTGTGTGTGTGGCTAGAGGGATATTGGAGGATGATGGGGGCTACAGAGGGACAGTGAAGGATGATGGGGGGCTACAGACGGATAGTGGAGGATGATGCGGGCTACAGAGGGATAGTGGAGGATGATGCGGGCTACAAAGGGATAGTGGAGGATGATGGGGGGGCTACAGAGCGATAGTGGGGATAAGACACCCCCCAAAAATAAAACATGGTGCAACTTTTGGGGCAAAAATTTATATAAGACGGTGTCTTATTTTCGGGGAAAGAGGGTAGTAGATTCAAGGTTGTATTGTGGCTATATCAACACTGATCCTCCCACTAATGAAATAAGGTTGCATCAATAATTCAGGTAGCCCTGTAAACAAATAAACAGGGCTAATGAAGGACACAACCCTTCCGTTCAAGTCCGGTGACAAATCACAAACAAAAATCAGGTAGAAATCAGTTACTACCTTATAAGTAGTCCTCCGCAAACTAAGTGCTCCAGATATCCTGCCCATGTACCTATGTCCCTCTTTGACATTGGCTATTTGTAAAGTGAGTGCTTCCCAAATATGCCATGTGGGAGAGGCAAACTGATGCAGCTGTGAGCTGCTGAGGCCGGCCTGCATGCCACTCTGAGATACAGGGCACTTCCTGAATTCCCTTCAGTATCTAAGCTGATGAGTACTTTCCATGGTGGAATGTAGGCACATGACTAAAACATCACAGAAGAAAAAAAGGTTTGGTACTGTGTTAACCAGCTGAAAGAAGATTGGTCTCAGTGGGAGAAACAAAATAATCTTGTAGTTGTGATACTTTTTAATGGCTAACAAAAATACAGGGTAGTCCATTTATATGGATACACCTAAATAAAGTTGGATCCAAAATGGCTGACTTCAAAATGGCCACCATGGTCACCCCCCATCTGGAAAGGTTTTCCCCCTCCCATATACTAATGTGCCACAAACAGTAAGTTGATATCACCAACCATTCCCATTTTATTTAGGTGTATCCAGGGCTGGCTCCAGGTTTCTGCGGGCCCGGGCGAAAGAGTCTCAGTGGGCCCCCTTTAGTACATACTGCTGCATCATGTATGTATATTATATATATATATATATAGGTTGCGGACTATAATTTTATATATATACTAGCTGTAGTACCCGGCTACGCCCGGGTTAATAAATAACTGCTGTTACCTATAACAAAATAGAATTTGAATACCGTATATACTCGCGTATAAGCCGAGTTTTTCAGCACAAAAATTGGGCTGAAAAGTACCCCCCTAGGCTTATACGCGAGTCAGTGCGGGGGCTGCGGTATACAGCGGTATACAGCAGCCCCCGCATCCCCAGTAATGCAGGGCCCCCCCAGCCTTGCTCCGGTCACCTGTAAAGCAAATTATACTTATCAGTGTCCCGCTGTCCGCGCCCGCCACTGCCGACATCCGCGATCCTCCATCTTCATGCGTTTTCTTCCTGTTTCCTGTGTTCGGCGCCGGTAATGACATCATTGCCAGCGACGAACACAGGAAACAGGAAGAAGACGCATGAAGATGGAGGATCGCGGATGTCGGCAGCAGCGGGCGCAGACAGCGGGACAGTGATAAGTATAATTTGCTTTACAGGTGACCGGAGCAAGGCTGGGGGGGCCCTGCATTACTGGGGATGCTGTATACTACCGCTGGGGCTGCTATACACTACCACTGGGGCTGCTATATACTACCACTGGGGCTGTATATACCTCTGGGGCCCTGTATACTACCACTGGGGCTGTATATACCACTGGGGCTGTATATACTACCACTGGGGCTGTATATACCACTGGGGCTGTATATACTGCTGGGGCTGCCTGTATACTACCACTGGGGCTGCTATATACTACCACTGGGGCTGTATATACCTCTGGGGCCCTGTATACTACCACTGGGGCTGTATATACCACTGGTGCTGTATATACTACCACTGGGGCTGTATATACCACTGGGGCTGCCTGTATACTACCACTGGGGCTGTATATACCACTGGGGCTGTATATACTACTGGGGCTGCCTGTATACTACTACTGGGGCTGCCTGTATACTACCACTGGGGCTGTATATACTGCTGGGGCCCTGTATACTACCACTGGGGCTGTATATACCACTGGGGCTGTATATACTACTAGGGCTGCGTCTATACTACCACTGGGGCTGTATATACCACTGGGGCTGTATATACTACTGGGGCTGTGTGTATACTACCACCGGGGCTGTATATACCACTGGGGCTGCGTGTATACTACCACTGGGGCTGCTGTATATACCTCTGGGACTGCTGTATACCACACTGCTGGGGGCTGTATACTTGTGCTAGGGTAGACCCTCGGCTTATACACGAGTCAATAGATTTTCCCAGGTTTTGGGGGCAAAAGTAGGGGGGTCGGCTTATACACGGGTCGGCTTATACACGAGTATATACGGTATGTCATATTAATGACCTGTAGGAAAATAGAAGCTGAGCTGTGATTGATTGCAATAGGCAGCCTGATAAAACTCCAGCCAACAGTAAACCCTCCCCCTGGCCGGGCAGTATATGTTATCTCACACATACACATAATAGACAGCTCATGTGACTGACATCTGCCTTAATTCCCTATATGGCACGTGTTGCACATTAGCTGTTTTTAATCAGATGTTTATGTTTGGAAAATAAAGATAGCACACGTATGAGGCGAGTTGTGTGAGGTGATTTGTGCATATCTGTGTCTGTCTGTGTGGTGTGTGTGTCCCTGTGGTGTGTGTGTGTCCCTGTGGGGTGAGTACATGTGTCCCTATAGGGTGTGTATGTGTGTGTGTGTCTGTGGGGGGGGTCTGTGTGGTGTGTGTCTCTGCAGTGTGTGTCTCTTTGTGGTGTGTGTCCCTGTGGGGTGAGTGCATGTGCCCCTATAGGGTGTGTATGTGTGTGTCCCTGTGTGGGGGGGTCTGTGTGGTGTGTCTCTATTGTGTGTGTCTCTTTGTGGTGTGTGTGTGTGTGTCCCTGTGGGGTGAGTGCATGTGTCCCTATAGGGTGTGTATGTGTGTGTCCCTGTGGGGGGGTCTGTGTGGTGTGTGTGTGTGTATCTGTGTTGTGTGTGTCTCTTTGTAGTGTGTGTGTGAGTCCCTGTGGGGTGAGTGCATGTGTCCCTATAGGGTGTGTATGTGTGTGCGACCCTGTGGGGGGGGGGGTCTGTGTGGGGTGTATGTGTCTCTGTGCTGTGTGTGTCTCTTTGTGGGGCTGCACTTTAGAGACTATACACTTTCTGTTACTATTTGTGTGCGTGTGGTGTGTATACATGTCCCGTGCATGGTGAATATTCCATGTCAGGGCCCCACCTTAGTGACTATATGCTGGTATATGCTGTTAGTCTTTGGTGCTATCATTAAGCCCCTCTCATTCACAACTGTCAACTGGTAACTGTCACTTTTTCCCCATTATGTAGATAGGGGCAAAATTGTTTGGTGAATTGGAATGCACGGGGTTAAAATTTCGCCTCACAACATAGCCTATGACGCTCCCGGGGTCCAGACGTGTGACTGTGCAAAATTTTGTCTCTATAGCTGACAGCTGTCGATTTTCCTCCATCACTTAAACATTCACTTTTTCCCCATTATGTAGATAGGGGCAAAATTGTTTGGTGAACTGGAACGCGCAGGGTTAAAATTTCGCCTCACAACATAGCCTATGACGCTCCCGGGGTCCAGATGTGTGACTGTGCAAAATTTTGTAGCTGTATCTGGCAGCTGTCGATTTTCCTCCCACACGTTTCCATTCCCTTTTTCCCCATTATGTAGATAGGGCCAAAATTGTTTGGTGAACTGGAATGCGCAGGGTTAAAATTTCGCCTCACAACATAGCCTATGACGCTCTCAGGGTCCAGATGTGTGAATGTGCAAAATTTTGCGGCTGTAGTTGCGACGGTGTAGATGCCAATCCCGGATATACACACATACACACATACACACATTCAGCTTTATATATTAGATATTTATATATATACTAGCTGTGAGCCCGATGCAAATGCATCGGGTGTCTAGATTATTTTTAAATTTAATTTAAGATTTTCAAATAATAATCCAATTATTCCAATGACATCTTTACACCAACTACATATATTTGTATGGTTGATATCATTTAAGGAAAATTGAACTATTATGTTGTAAGGGTCTTAGAACACAAAGTAGCAACTCGCCCTATACTTTCTATGGGGATTACCGCAACCGCGCCGCAAGTAGACTCGCAATGGCCTCGCGGCCATTGCACGCGCTACACAGTGACTCGCAATGGATCCCCATACAAAGTATAGGAGGACATGCGGCAGGTGCGGCGGCTGAGGTAGCGACTCGCAATGGCCTCGCGGCCATTGCTCGCGCTACACAGCGACTCGCAATGGATCCCCATACAAAGTATAGGGAGACTTGCGGCAAGTGCGGCGGCTGAGGTAGCGACTCGCAATGGCCTCGCGGCCATTGCTCGCGCTACCTCAGCGGTAAATCGCTAAGTTTGTGGCCGAGCCTCTGGTTCTATTTTCGGCCAGCGACTCGCAATGGCCGCTTCGCGGCCATTGCTCGCGCGTGGTGACGTCACAGTGTGACATAGCCACGGCGATTTCGGGGGCCGACACGATTTTGCCTACGGCAATTATAGAGTAGATATATAGTCCGCAACCTATATATATGTATATATAAATATATCCCTCGCAAATGTATTCCCTACCATGCTGTCTCTCCGATCCTGTGCACTGTCTCCCCCCTCTCTGTGCATATCTCTCCCCTTGTGCGGGCTCTTCTCTCTCTGTGCAGTCTCTCTCCCCTGTGCGCTGTCTCTCCCTTGAGCCTGTCTCTTATCTGTGCTTGTTCCCCTCCCTGTGCACTGTGTCTCTCCCCTACACTTGTCTCCCCCTTTGCCTGTCTCTTTCCTGTGCGCTGTGTCCTCCCTGCGCACCTATCTCCCCCTGCATGCCTGTCTTCCCTTTGTGCCTGTCCCTTCCCCTGTACCCTGTGTCTCCTCCCTGTGCCTGTCTCCCCCGCTGGTGTAATTTGCCCCTGACAGGGCCCCCTGAATGCTGCCCCACACCGCACCCTCGGGGGCCCTGCGCTGCCCCACACCTCACCCTCGGGGGCCCCTGAGTACTGCCCCAGACCGGGGGGCCCCAAGTGCTTCCCCCAACACCAGGGGGCCCCTGAGCGCATCCCCCACACCAGGGGGCCCCTGAGTGCTGCCCCCACACCGGGGGGGCCCTTGAGTGCTGCCCCCACACCAGGGGGGCCCTTGAGCATTGCCCCCAACACCAGGGGGCCCCTGAGCGCATCCCCCACACCAGGGGGCCCCTGAGCGCTTCCCCCGACACTGGGGAGCCCGTTTGCGCTGCCCCCACACCAGGGCTGCCCCCACACTAGGGGGCCCCTGAGCACTTCCCCCAACACCTGAGGGCCCTTGAGCATTTCCCCCACACCAGGGGGCACCTGAGCGCTTCCCCCGACACTGCGGAGCCCCTTTGCGCTGCCCCCACACCAGGGGGCCCCAAGCCCTACACCCAACACCAGGGGGCCCCTGAGCGCATCCCCCACACCAGGGGGGCCCTGAGCGCTTCCCCCAAAATCGGGGGGCCCCTGAGCGCTGCTCCCACTCTGGGGGGCCCCTGAGTGCTGCCCCCAAACTGGGGGGCCTCTGAGCGCTGCTCCCACACTGGGGGGCCCCTGAGCGCATCCCCCACACCAGGGGGCCCTGAGCGCTTCCCCCAAAACCGGGGGGGCCCCTGAGCACTGCTCCCACTCTGGGGGCCCCTGAGTGCTGCCCCCACACTGGGGGGCCCCTGAGTGCTGCACCCACACTGGGGGGCCTCTGAGCGCTGCTCCCATACTGGGGGGCCCTTGAGTGTGGCACTTACACTGGGGGGCCCCTGAGCGCTGCACCCACACCAGGGGGACCCTCAGGGGCCCCTCATAGGTGCCTCCCCTCCTCCCTTCTAACCTTAAGGCTGCAGCCCGTGAGCAGTGCTCAGGGGCCCCCTGAGGGTGAGCTTTGGGGGCAGTGCTCAGGGGCCCCTGAGGGCTAGGGTCACACTTGCATTGTGACCCTAGCCTGACGCCAGTATTTTCGGCTGCAGCACATAGCGTTTTAATGCTATGCGCTGAAGCCCATAGAAACCCGCAGCTTACCTTGCCAACCACTGGTTGGCAAGGTAAACTGCGGGTTTCTATGGGCTCTGTTGTCTGGCAGCGCAGAGCATTAAACGCTATGCACTGCAGCAGACAATACTGGCGTCAGGCTAGGGTCACAAAGCAAGTGTGACCCTAGCCCTCAGGGGCCCAGTGGGCCCTCTCTAAGCAGTCTGGGCCCCGGCACTTGCCCGGGTGCGCCGGGTGCTGACGCCGCCCTGGGTGTATCCATATAGATGGCCCTCCCTATAAATGGCCCTCCCTATAAATGGCCCACCCTGTATAACAATTAATGTTATGAAACAGCTAGCTTTCGAGACTTCTCACGTCTCTTCATCAGATCATGGTATAACTAAATATTAGAAGAAACACAAATATATACTCAACCAGAGGAGATGCAAGGTATAATAAATGTACATTTAAATAAACAGAGCTTAGAGAGATCCATAATTATCCAAGCTTAGTGGGTGAGAAAGTTTTTATGGTCCCCATTTATATGTATGTTCTGAGACCTGGTTAGCTCAGTGTCTCTGGAAAGGTCTTCTCAGATCTTGTTGTAAGTCATAAATCCTCCTGACCTTTAAATCTAATCAGACAGAGTCAAAGGTTGTAATGAATTTGTATTCATAGACCTGTCTGTTTTTGGAATTTGAAATTGCCTTTTAATATGACGACTTTCATATTATCAGCGTTGTGTCCTGGACCGCAGAAATGTTTGGCTATAGATAAATTAATTTTATTGTCTGAAATTTTGTGACGATGAGACCTCATCCTTGCTCTCAGTATCTGTGTGTTTGTTTCTCCAACATAGAAGCCCCCTATAGCACATATAGTGCACAGAGTTAAATATACAACATTGGAAGAGGAGCATGTGAATGTCCTGGGAATCTTATAGTCCTGCTGTGTGTTGGGGAACTGGATCTTGTCTTTGGTCACTATGTGAGGGCAAGGATAGGTTCTTTTTGGTGTATCTAAGGACATTGTACTTCAAATCATGATGTTTCTTAAATTGGGAGGTTGTCTGTAGCATAGTAAGGGAGGGTCTTTGAATACTATTTGTAGTCGGTCATCCTTGTGTAGGATATTGTAGGTTTTAGCAGTTTTTCTCAGCCTCAAGCTGTGGGTTGAAGGTCACCACCAGAGGTAAATGATTATTTTCTTCTTTTTCTCTGTATAGAAGTACTTGACTTCCAGGGATCCTTGTGGCTCTAATTAACTGATCATCAAAAGGTTGAGTGGTAGTGTTGGTTTAAAAATGTATTTTTTAGATGGTTTAACTTTTCATCCCTATCCGTTGGGTTGGAACAGATACAGTAATATCTGAGGGCCTAGCTGTAGACAATAGACTTTTTTAATGTGGATTCAGGTGGAAACTGTCTCATGTAAGGTATGTGGGACGGTCAATCTGTTTCCGATACACTTATGTCTGGAATGAACCATTTAGTTTTTTTTTTTTCAGAAAATCTTTATTAAGAGAAAAATTATAACAAGTTATAACAAAAGGCAGTGAGATAGGCACATTGAAAATGACAGAGTCATCCAAGTATGTACGCCAGCATAAAAAAGAAACAAAACAAAAGAAAATACACCAGTATCGAGAAAATAAAGGACTCATGTCATCATAGTCTACAGACTCATTGTAGCATCATGGTCACGCAGATCAGACTTACAAAGTGGATGACTCTACATACAGGGTCTACAACGTGTCACTGCCCAAGTAAAATATGAAA
This sequence comes from Allobates femoralis, assembly GCA_033576535.1. Classification (NCBI taxonomy): domain Eukaryota; kingdom Metazoa; phylum Chordata; class Amphibia; order Anura; family Aromobatidae; genus Allobates; species Allobates femoralis. Next base: position 526,692,336 of record JARQOC010000003.1, on the reverse strand, counting down.
TATTACATATAGCAATATATATCGTGTAACTTATCTAGGAACATTGTAGGCTTCACGGCAGTGAGAACAGAGTGTCAAAAGAAAAGTAGGTAGAAAAGTAAGGGGGAAGATATACAGTAGATTAGGAGGTGTGGGGAAAGGTGGTCACTGGGGAAGACCATCACTCTGCATTCAGCTAGTATCTCCAACCTCAGCACAATCAGGTACTGTACCTAGCTTACTATCTGGGGGAGTTAGGATTACAATGCCACTTCGAATTCAGAAGAGTTCACGAAACAGCAACCAAGACTGCCATGTCCGGAAATATTTGTCTTTTTGATCATCCGAGGGGGTAGAGAGCCTCTCCATTCTACATAGGAAATCCATTTCACTAGCCCAGTCAGGATGGAAGGGCTGATATTAGAGCGCCATTTCCTAGGGATTATGGTCCTAGCAGCAGTGAGACAGTGCCTCAGTAGGCCAGACTTAATTGCCTTAAAGGAACCAGGAATCCTAGAGAGACCAATCTGAGGCGTGCATTGGACCGTCTCTCCAGTGATCAATGTGTGCAGGGCAAACACCTTACGACACAGAGTTATTATCGAGGGGCAGTCCCACCAGATGTGCAGAACAGATCCAACTGCTGCTTCACAACACCAACACATATCAGACATGATTGGAAACATCCTCTTGAGCTCACGAGGGCACCAATATCATCTAGAAAGGAGTTTAAAATTGGTTTCCTGTGACTTGCAAGCCTGAGGCATTTTGTGAGTACACAGTTGAGCTTTGTTCCAGTCAATGTCCGATGCCTCAACCCCGAGATCTCTCTCCCACTCCCTCACAAATCACAGTGACCGCGTCTTGCCAGACATGGCCAAAGAAAGATAAATATGAGAGATCACATGTGCTGGGGCGGAGTCCTGCAAGAACAATGATTCAAGGGGGAGCGGTCTCCAAGGAGGGCAGACAGGCCCCCGGAGGAGGTGACAAAGGACCGGAGCTGGAAATACTCAAACCAGCGAACAGGTTGTTCCTGACTATGGGCCAGGTAGGAAGCGAGTGGAGGCACAGTGGCAGACCCCAGTAGCACGCAAGACACTCTCGGATTCTTCTCCACGTCCCAAAATAGGAAGCGGGCTGCCTGGACCCCCAGCACGAAGTCCGGATTGTCGAAGAGCGGCGTCAACGGACCCCAAGATGCGGACATGGAGAACTGCTTATTCGCAGGTCTAGAGCGTCTCCAGATAAATTTCGAACCCTGTAAGGTCAGCAGCGATTTTCAGAAGTATTGGCTTGTAATTTAAATTGTACAGAAGAGAGAGATCAGCTGTTAATTGTATTCCAAGATATTTTAGAGAGGAGGTACACCATTTAAATGGGGGTCGGGGGCACCATTGACTGAAAAACGCAAGGAGCACTATAGCACCTTATAGGTAACTGATACAGGGAAATCTGCCAGATATTGGTCTCAATAGTATGGTTGCTATATGAGTTGTATATGCAACCAAGGTCTGGGGATATAGGGGATATCCATATCCTAGATTAACTATACATTGAGCCAATTGTCATTATTAATATACTCAGGTGAAACTGTTATCTAGGTTGAAATTGCCTAGCTGGGTATAAAACCTTTATAAATTGAACAGTACACGCATTTGAGTATAGACTATGTTGTACTGATACTATATATTATGTGTTTTTACTATTCTCTGGCATGAAATAACCTTGTATATTGATATAATCCCATATGTATCTTGTGTGTGTCTGTGGTGCAGCCTGCCAAATTGCTGCTTGTACTGCAGTTGTAACCCCCTGTTTTTACTTGTCATTAAAAATCACTTGTTTTTTGCAAACTACTGGACGCCTGATCGTGTATTTCCTATTTGTATATATGTACCTAAAGGTGCCGTGACACCTTGCAACACCGTCGGAGATGTCGGCGGCAACGGGCAGGAGCGTGCACGTTTTTGGCGCCCCGCCAGCGTTGCCGCCCCCTGTTTACACGGGGAGACACCTCCTGCGATGCCGCGGCGAGCTGACAGGCGGCATCGCCGCTGGGGTGTCTCAAAACCCCAGCAGCGATGCAGCACAATGGGAACCTATGGCTCCCATCGCTTGTCAGCTCGCCGGCGGCCGGTTACATGGGGTGATGTGTGCACATCCGCCCAGATCGGCCACCTGGTTTCACATCACTGATGTGAAACCAGGAGAGTTGTCACAGCCGCCGACATTGCCCCTTTACATTAGGCGATGTAGGGGCGATGTCACTGCCGATAGGCCACGCCCCTATGTCGCCTATGTAATCTGCGGCGATGTGGACTGGTGTGACGGGGCCTTAAGGTGCGATTTGTCTGGTCCATGTGGGATATAGTCTTTTTACGATGATTTTGGTAATGAATATAGACAATCCCTAAATGACGTGTATTAACTAAAGGATGTTGTAGGCAAGTCTAGGTCTAGAGCGTCTCCAGATAAATTTCATGCACAGGTGTCTTAGTTGCGCAAAGAAGGAGCATGGCAGAGCGATTGGGACCGCCTGGAACAAGTACAATAGCTTGGATAATACGTCCATTTTCAAAACATTGACTCTCCCAAACCACAACAGTAATCGACAATCAAACCCTGTAAGGTCAGTAGCGATTTTCAGAAGTAATGGCTTGTAATTTAAATTGTACAGAAGAGAGAGAACAGCTGTTAACTGTATTCCAAGCTATTTTAGAGAGGAGGTACACCATTTAAATGGGAGAGCTTCTTGGAGTCGTGACACGCGGTCTTTCGGGAGACCAATGTTTAAAATTCCGGACTTTGACAGGTTAACTCGGAAATTGCTCAGCTTACTATAAATGTCAAATTCCTTAAGAATGCAGGGGATGGTCGTCTCCGGGTCAGTGATATATATCAAAAGATCATCAGCATACAGAGCCAATTTAAATGTGTGGTCTCCGACCATGATCCCATGAATATCTGGGTTCATTCGCAAGGCGTTTGCCAAATGCTCCATAACCAGGGCGTACAGGAGGGGAGAAAGGGGACACCCCTGTCTCGTACCGTTTCTGATACGGAAGGAATCTGACAGGATGCCGTTACAATGTACTTTTGCGGAGGGGTCATTATACAGAGACATAACCTTACCCCTGAACGATGAGCCTAATCTGGAGTGAGTTAAGACCCTCTCCAGAATCTCTATCGCACCCTATTGAAGGCCTTCTCTGCATCGACCGACAGAATACAAGTTGGTTTCTGAGTATTTTGTACATGGGAAATTAGAAGTAGAGACTTGATAGTATTGTCCCTCGCTTCCCTGCAGGGAACAAATGCCACCTGATCATTAACTATCAGTCGCAGCAAAGAAGGGCCTAACCTGACAGCCAGTAGCTTAGCAAAGAGTTTCACGTCCACGTTGATCAAAGATATGGGATGGTAGCTGGCACATAATTCAGGATTTTTACCCGGTTTGGGAATTACAGTAATTATGGCCTCGACTGATTGTCTAGGAAACAGGCTGCCGGGAGATATGGAGTTAAAAACTTTAGTTAGAAAGAGTGCTAGGAGGGCCACAAATCTCCGGTAGAATTTGGCCGTAAACCCATCTGGGCCCGGACTCTTGTTGGGAGGGGTCGAGGTGATGACCCAAGTAACCTCTTCCAACGTGAAGGGAATCTCAAGTTCCTCCCTCGTCCCCTCCGGTACCCCAGGTAGAGCTGTGTTCTTTAGATATCTATCAAGCAGGGTGTCCGTACCAGTCACGGGAGCATCGAATGATTCTCTCACAGCTTCGGTTCCAGTAACCGGTTATTAAGGAAAGAGTCAAAATAACTCTGTTTTCCTTGAGAGGTGTTCTCCTTCTACCTCTTATCCCAATTGCAGGGATTTCCTCACTTGCTAACTGGCTGGTTGGGCCTAGTGTGTCCCTCATAGGATGGAGGTTTCACACAGGCTGGCAGCTCTTGTAGCGACTGCACACACTCTGAAGTTTCTCCCTCCAAGACTCTATTTATAGGGGCAACTCGCTCAAAGTGACCAGTGGAGCTCTCCCTAGAGGCTTGGGGTGAAACCAGGTGTTCTAAGGTGTTGTAGTTGTTGTTAGGTGTTTTGTGAGTGTTGCTTTGCTGTTTACTCCATTCATGCCCTAAGGAGTTCTGTGGTGCCCAACAGGGTGCCAGGGTGCCACAACTGCACCAGCAGAATAGTGAGTGCAGCTCTGGAGTATAATACAGGAGGTAACTCAGGATCAGTAATGTAATGTATGTAAACATTGACTGCACCAGCAGAATAGTGAGTGCAGCACTGGAGTATAATACAGGATGTAACTCACGATCAGTAATGTAATGTGTATACACAGTGACTGCACCTGCTGAATAGTGAGTACAGCTCTGTTGTATTAGTAAAGTCTCTATTTAGATCACAGTTCAGGTAATAAGAGACGGCAGTTCCTCGGCGTCAACATTAAACATGCTGTGAAGGTGATGGTCGCAGGACAGACCAAAAGAACGCGGATACGGAAGGGGCACAGTGCGTTTTTTGATGAGGTCGCCCATTTACTCCACTCCCTCATGTTCCGGTCTCATCAGTCTCATGTATTAAGATTTCTCTTTTCTTTATCTTTTAGACTTTTTTTTCCACTTCTTTGAGTCTCCAGCGGAGATGTTTTGATGATCCGATGTTCCTGACTTTGAGTGTCCGGGGACGACGTTATTGAGGTTCAAGATCACTGTACAGGGGGGGAGCTGTATTCATCACAGGGTGTATAATGAGGAGATCATGGTACAGGGGAGGTTCTGTATTCATCACAGGGTGTATAATGAGGAGATCATGGTACAGGGGAGGTTCTGTATTCACAGGGTGTATAATGAGGAGATCACTGTACAGGGGGGTCTGTATTCATCAGAGGGTGTATAATGAGGAGATCACTGTACAGGGAAGGGTCTGTATTCATCAGAGGGTGTATAATGAGGAGATCACTGTACAGGGGAGGGTCTGTATTCATCACAGGGTGTATAGTGAGGAGATCACTGTACAGGGGAGGGTCTGTATTCATCACAGGGTGTATAATGAAGAGATCACTGTACAGGGAAGGGTCTGTATTTATCATAGCATGGGCGTACTCAGCGTGGGGCGGGGGGGGGGGCAGGTGCCCCCCTCAAGAAGGGAGCAGGAAAGCCACAACATGGCTAATTAGTATGCAATGCTCCACAGACTGCAGCCTGCAGAGCATCGCTTAACTCCAGGGGCGGACTGGGCCGGGTGCCAGGGAAGCATTTGCCCCCCAAGGCCAGTGGATTAGTAACAGTTCAGGGCCGTCCAGCCGCCCTGAAAGTGAAATCATCATTGCGGTAGCACTGTAGGGCGGCCGCCTGCTGCTGAGAGATAATGGCCGCCTGCCATTATAAACTGCAGGCAGCTGCAGGTTGAGCGATGCTGGGCCCGCCCTGCCACATGACGTCAGGCAGGACAGACCCAGCACATAGAGTGCTGAAGCCACGCCCACCTTCTCCTGAGAGAGGACGGAGCTGCTGATGGCTGCAGCAGGTGCAGCCCCTGAATTCCTGAAGCCTGTGTGTGGAGTAGGTGAGCCCGGCTGTATAGTTTCACTTTGTAGGGCAGCAGATCACTTGCTACTGCTTGCACTGTTTGTGTGTCTACAACTGTGTATGCATTGTATGTGTGTGTCTGTGGGAGTGCCACTGACTGGGTATGCAGTTTTTTGTGTCTGCCACTGTGTATACAGTGTGTTTGTGTATCTGCCACCGTGTATACAGTGTGTGTGTGTGTCTGCTAATTTGCATGCAGTGTGTGTGTGTCTGCCACTGAATATGCAGTATGTGCCACTGTGTATGCAGTATATGTGTGTATATATGTGTGTGTATGTGCCACTAGGTATGCAGTGTGTGCCACTGTGCATGTATGTGTGTTCTGTTCCCACTTAAAGGCGATAAAGGCATGCTGGTTGTATAATGGGGTGAGAGTTCCTTCTTACCTTTGTACTTCCAATAAGAGGGGCAGACAGGACCCGAGGCAGCGTCTCAGATAAGCGTACACACGTTAGGATGAAAACAATGCTGGTTTATTCCATAGATGAATGATCCAAAACATGGCATTGAAATCTTGTATGAAGCTTGTCTCTGCAGTCGCTACTTGTGGGTCAAAAACTTTGCTTCTCCAGCTCTATGAGAATGGAACTCTCTCCAGTAGAAAATGTCTCCTAATGACTGGGCAAAACAGGAAGAGACAAACAGCACGTGCAGGAGCCACACCCCCATAGGCTGGACAAGGAAAGGCAGAAAGAATTGAAAGGTCTAGCCAGCAGGTGGCAGCAGAGACAAGCATCAATATAACAGATTAAACTATAAAACAGGATTGAAACAGCACACTCCCCGTCTGGAATTCACTTTGGGGATTCCACTATTAGTCCATAACAATACCTAAAACGAAAGGCATGTTAAATACAACAATTCAAAATTCTAAAATCCAAAAATGAGGAAAAAAGAAAACGGCTAAAGTTCAGGTCCGGAAGCGTTCATCCCGTAGTGGCGCTCTCTGCGTGCAACAGCAGAATGAGTTCGTGGATCGGCCTTGCAAAGGTCTTCGTCTCACCTTTCCTGAAGACCCTTAGCTCCACCTTCCGCACATTGCCGTCCTGGCTAGGTAGTGTCTTAGTAACAAGTCCCAGAGGCCAGTCAGTTCTTTCAGTGGTCTGATCTTTCATAAGGACCAGGTCTCCTTCCTTGATATTTGGCTTGGGATGTCGCCACTTCCTTCTTCCTTGAAGAATGGTGAGGTATTCCTTTCTCCATCGATTCCAGAAGTAGTCGGCCAAATATTGGACTCGTTTCCAGTGTCTTTGGTAGGTGTTGGCATGAGTGAAGTCTCCGCTGGGAATTACCGCGTTGTCAATTTTTTGAGTAAGAAGGATAGTGGGAGTCAGCATGGTTGGTACCTCTGGATCCATTGTCACCGGCACGAGGGGTCTCGAATTGATGATGGCTGAGACTTCGGCTAAAAGAGTGACTAGAGTCTCGTGCGTGAGTCTTGAGGAGTTAACGTCCTTTAGCATGGAGTTCAGGATGTTGCGTGAGATCCCGATCATCCTCTCCCAGGAGCCTCCCATGTGAGAACTGTGAAGAGAATTGAAGATCCAGGTGCAACCCTTGTCTGCTAGCTGGTCTTGGATTGGCTTGGTGTCGATGTTCAGCTCTCTACATGCACCGACGAAGTTGCTGCCACGGTCGGACCTCAGCTGCTTTACTGGTCCTCTAATGGCAAAGAACCTCCTTAAGGCATTGATCAGGCAGGAAGTATCCATGGATTCTAACACCTCAATGTGAACGGCTCGAACACTCATGCAGGTGAATAGCACAGCCCACCGCTTATTGTCTGCTCGGCTGCTACGCGTTCTGCGTGAGGATACCATCCATGGTCCGAACACGTCTAGGCCCACGTAGGTGAAAGGTGGCTCCGTAGAAAGTCTGTCTGCAGGCAGATCAGCCATTTGTTGGCACAGTTGCCTTCCTCTCGTTTTGCGACAATGCACACAATCATGGAGTATTTGTGCTACACGTCTCTTCATTCCAATGATCCAAAGGCCTGCCGACCGTACGGCGCCCTCTGTGATCTGCCTGCCTTGGTGTTCAGTCCTTTCATGGTGATGTCGGATCAGCAAGACTGTAACGTGGTGTTTGTTGGGAATGATGAGAGGATTTTGTTCTGCGACTCCGAAACGAGCCTGATTTAAACGACCGCCGACTCTAAGTAAGCCAAAACTGTCCATAATCGGGTTTAGATTGGCGAGAGGGCTTCTTAGTGGAATCTGCTGTTTGTTGTGTAAACAGTTCCATTCGGTGGCGAATTCGCTCTGTTGGAGGTGGCGTATTATGAGGGACTCACCATGGGAGATGTCCTCAGCAGAAAGGGGTTTGTGGCACACATGCCAGCGATGACAGTCTCTGTTTTTTAGGTCTGTACAATAGCATCTGGCGATGTGCACTAACCTGGCGACAGTCCGGACGAGTCTTGTCCAGCTGGAGAAACGTTCAAAACGTTGGCAGCCGAGGTTGGAAGCTTCCTCTGCACTGGTGGCCAGGGTGTTGACTTCAGTTCGGACATCTGGATCGTTATCTGGATCTAGGATGCTGAAGTTTTCCTGGACACCTTCCTCCGACTGTCTCAACAGGAACTCTGGACCTGTAAGCCAAGAAGAGTTAGCAAAGGAAGATATAGACATGGGTCTAGTTGCATGATCTGCTGGATTCAGCTCCGATGGTACGTAACGCCATTGTTCTGGTTTGGAGGACCTCCTGATCCTTTCGATGCGGTTACTGACATACACATAGAATCGTCTTGATTGATTGTAGATGTAACCCAAAACGACCTTGCTGTCAGTGTAGAAGTGGACCTCATCCATTTCAATACACAGTTCTTGTAGTACGAAGTCAGCAATTTCCACTGCCAAGACGGCTCCACAGAGTTCGAGCCTGGGAATGGTATGGTCGGGCTTCGGGGCTAGCTTCGCCTTGCCGAATACCAATCCAACGTAGCTTTGTCTGTTGGCATCCATCACCTTCAGGTATGCAACCGCTGCTATGGCTTCAGTGGAGGCGTCTGAGAAGACGTGGAGTTCTTTCCTTCCGCTAGAGGCAAGGGAGATTTTGGTGTAACATCTCGGGATGTGAATGTTGTTCAATCCGCACAACGACTGTTTCCAAGCTTCCCATTTTTGCTCTTTGTCAGAAGGGAGTGGGGTATCCCAATCCTTGACGGTTTCAGAGAATTGTCTCAACAAGGATTTGCCTTGTATAGTGATAGGCGCTACGAATCCGAGCGGGTCGAATAAGCTGTTCACTATGGAAAGGACGCCACTTTTCGTGAACGGTTTGTCTGAGCAATTTACTTGAAATCCGAAGGAGTCGGCTGCGATATCCCATCTGATGCCGAGGCTCCTCTGCACGGGCGGGCTGTCTAGCCCCAAGTCAATGTCCTTGAATCCAGGGGCGTGGTCGCCCGAGTCAAAGGCTCTCATTACGGCCGGGCTGTTTGAAGCGATTTTGTGTAGCCTAAGTTTTGCCTGGGCCAGCATACTTTGGGTCCTTTTGAGCAAATCAATGGCTGCTTCCTCGGTGGGTAGTGATTTGAGCCCGTCATCTACGTAAAAGTCTTTTTCAACAAAGTCTCTCGCATCTGTGCCATACTCGGACTCTCCCTCTGACGCGGTTCTTCGGAGACCATAGGTTGCTACTGCGGGTGAAGGGCTGTTCCCGAAAACGTGGACCCTCATTCGATATTCCACCATCTCTTTATTGGTGTCATTGTCCTTGTACCACAGAAATCTGAGGAAGTTCCAGTGATCCTCCCTGACTAGGAAACAGTGGAACATCTGTTCGATATCAGCAGTGATAGCGACAAGTTCTTTTCTGAACCTCAGCAACACTCCTAAGTTGTTTGTTAGGTTGGGGCCGGTGAGGAGAACATCGTTAAGGGATACGCCTCCATGTTTGGCGCTGGAGTCAAAGACAACCCTGATTTGGTTCGGTTTCCGTGGGTGGTATACACCAAATGAAGGCAGATACCAGCACTCTTCATTCTTCCTTAAGGATGGAGCGGGTTCCGCGTGGTTGTTGCGAAATATCTTGTCCATGAAGGCAACGATATGTTCCCTCATCTCAGGCTTGTTGTTCATTGAACGCTGCAGAGAGTTAAATCTGGTCTGAGCTTGGTCTCGGTTGTTTGGGAGTCTTACCCTGGTGGATCGGAAGGGTAGTGGAGAGACCCAGTGGTTGGTTTCGTCTTTAGAGAACGTACGGTCCATTATCTCGATGAACTCTCTGTCCTCCACTGACAAGGCTACCTTATCGTCGTCCTTGGTCGTGTGAAAGACTGATCTTCCTAAGTTGTCGGTACGCAGGGAAGAAGCGACGTCGGGTAGCTGTATTGAGTCTGGGGGCTTCTCCTTCACTTCATAGTGATGAGGACATGGTCTTAGGCAGGTTGTGCGCCCATCTCCATGCACGTAGGTCCTGAAGGAGTCGATTTCTGATCGATCAACACACACATTTCCTATGACTACCCATCCCAAGTCCAGTCTCTGGGCGTATGGTGCATAGTCAGGTCCGTTGCACTGTTGTCACACCTTGTGTACCCTCAGGTTGTCTCTGCCGAGCAGGAGTAGAATCTCCGCGTTGTTGTCTATAGGTGGAATAACGCTCGCGAGGTGTTTCAGGTGTGGTTGATGAAGTGCAGCTTCTGGGGTAGGAATTTCACTCCTGTGGCTGGGTATTTGGTCACATTCAACGAGCGTTGGTAGAGGTATTTCAGTCTTCCCGTTGATAGGAGAAGCAATGAATCCCCGGGCTCTTCTGCCGTTAGTCTCTATGCGGCCTGAGCAGGTGTTCAAGGTGTAGGGTTCTGATGGTCCACTAATTCCGAAGGCTTCAAAGAATTTGGTTCCTGCCAGGGACCGGTTGCTTTGGTCGTCTATGATGGCATACACCTTCATTGCCTTTTCTGGACGTCCCTCGGGATAAACCTTGATGAGGCATATTCGGGCACAACATTTCTCCATTCGGCCCTCTCCACATACCTCTGAGCATGAGCAGGAAACAGTTGTGGCGATGTCAGTCTGATTCTGTGGCTCCCCGCCATGACTTGGAGCGGGAGCGGTGGTGACTGTAGCCGGTGTGTCTCTAGCTAGCCGAGTAGGATGCATGGCTGAAATGTGCTTTTCGCTGTGGCACTCCCCACACTTGACTGTGGATTTACAGTCCTTGGCCATGTGCTCAAGTGATGCGCAGCATTTGAAGCAAATCCCAAGTTCAGTGAGGATCTTCTTGCGCTCCTGTAAGGTTTTGGATCTAAACCCCTTGCACTTGGTCAGTGAGTGTGTTTTTTTGTGGATGGGACATTCACGATTGAAAGACTTATCTCGTGGTGAGACAGTGTTCTGTTCGTCTGTGGGCGTTGTGGGTGATGGTAGCTCGGTCTTTCTAACACTCACAGCTCTCTTAGTGTCTCTGCGTTTTTGTATAGCACTTTCATACCTTGATGCTGGAGTTGCTGCAGCTGCCGAAGTGTTGGATTCTAGGAAGTCGAGGCTGGGGTCATTCCTCATCTGGGCCTGCTCGTCAATGAATCTACAGAAGTGGATAAATGGGGGAAAGGTGACGTCGTTCACTCTTTTGTACCTTGAGACTGACGTTGCCCATTTCTCCTGCAGACTGTATGGCAGCTTCACCACGATTGGGTTTACTCCATGGGCTGAATCCAGATAGCACAGCCCGGACAGACGAGGGTCTCTTTTGGCGAGCTCCAGCTCCATGAGCAGATCACTTAGGTCTTGGAGCTTGTGGACTTCTTTAAGGTTGATCTTTGGGAAATCCTGCAGTCTCTTGAATAGGGCTTTCTCTATTGCTTCCGCGCTGCCAAAGGTGCGTTCCAGCCTTTGCCATGCGGTGGCGAGACCTGCTTCTGCTTGTCCTACATAGACGGTTCTGAGGCTCTTGATACGGCTTGAAGAGCTTGGGCCCAACCACTTGATCAGGAGGTCGAGTTCCTGTTCTTCGGTTAGGTTGAGATTGGCGATGGCTGCCTTGAAGGTTGCTTTCCAGGCCCTGTAGTTCTCTGCACGATCATCAAAATTCACAAGGCTAGTACTGATTAGCTCTCTGCTCACCATGAACCTGGCAAACTCGGACATGTCTGACTTCTCACCACTTGTTGCCACGACGACTCGTGATGCTCCTGGGGCGTATGGGCCGCCTGGCGTGAATGGATGAGCTGTTTCCGGGTAGAATGATGCTGCTGCAGGGTTGAGCTGTGGTTTAGCCCTTGAAGAATCTGACGAATACGGCTTGAGCTGTGAAGGTGGGCCAGGAAACGCTGGGTTGCCATCTTGTGGTGGTGACTGTGTTTGAGAGGGTATCTCTCGGCGACTGTCGTTAATTAGCTCGGGCGCCTTCGAGGGTACTGGCACCTTTAGAAGTATGTTGGGGGTTTTGGTGTCGTTGACTTGGACGGTACTGTAAACCGGGGTCGCTACATGTACCCGGTTTAGCACATAGTCTCTGGTGCGATCGACTGGATCATCCGTTTCCAGTGGTGGCGAGTTAGCTGGATCAAGACCTTGGATCAATGCCTGCTCGAGTAGTCTTACTTTAGCTAGCGCAACCTCCTCTTCCATCTGTGACCGAAGGATCTGTATTCGAGCCTCCGCTTCTGCTTCGGTCCTTTTTGCTTCCATCTCCGCTTCCGCCCTTTTAGCCTCTGCTTCTGCCCTTTTTGCTTCCATCTCCGCTTCTGCCCTTTTTGCCTCTGCTTCTGCCCTTTTGCTTCCACCTCTGCTTCCGCCCTTTTAGCCTCTGCTTCTGCCTTTTTGCTTCCATCTCCGCTTCTGCCCTTTTTGCCTCTGCTTCTGCCCTTTTTGCTTCCACCTCTGCTTCTGCCCTTTTTGCCTCTGCCCTTGCTTCTGCCCTTTTTTCTTCTGCTTCTCTCTCAGTGAAAGAACGTCTCACCCTGGATTCCACTGCTATTATGCGGGCCTCTAGTATCATGTCGCTCATGGTTGAACTTCTTGAGGATGATGACCTGGATGCCCGAGAGGAGCGTTTAGATGAGGTCGATTGTGTGGATCTGGTTTCTTGCAGGTGAGAGATACGGTGTTCGGCCTTGTTTATGGCGTGTCGGACCTTGGCATCTCTCCCTTTGTCCGTCTCTAGCGCCTTACTGAGGTCTGAAAGGGATTCATCAGAATTAAAGTCTTTTAGAAGGGCGATGTACCTTGTTGACAGTCTCTTGTATCCTTCATGGGTGGCGTTCAGCCGTTCCATAACAGATTGTAAGCTTGCGGCGTCGCCTGACGAGGGTTCAAGTCTCAACATGTAAGAGGCGACGCGTTCCCACTGTTCTTCCAGGCGTTCACTTAGCTCATCTTTCATAGCGTGATAGTTTTCAATTGCCTTTACCGTTGGTTTATAAGAACGTTTTGGTCGGGTAACTTGGTCTGCTTGAGACGTGGGGTCTGCCTCCTGGGCTTCATCGTAGATGGTATCAGGTTGTATTTGCTCTGTTTCAGCAGTATGAGCCTGTCCGAGGTCCTTTTCGGCCATTTTGAATAAAGGTGTACTGTCTCTTTAAAAAACTCAACTTTTGAATAGGGGTCCGAAAATCGCTGTGCGGCTCTGCGGGAACTCCCGGATGGGATCCCCAAGGTGGCTTTGACGAAACTTGGGGTTCGCAGCTCGCCGATGTGCAGTAATGAGGTATAGTGTACTGCAGGCTTATGGAAGCGATGTGGCAGAAGGAAACCGCAGGTGCATAAAAACAGTTCTTTATAACAGTACAGGCAGAGCTGATAGAAGATGTGGCAGGTGGGAGAGCTTCCTCTAGGCTTGTCCAGACGTGCAGTGCTGCAGGCAGACAGATACACAAGGCTTGTTGCTGGGCAGATTAATGCACAGAGGGACAGGGCACATGGGGATCTATAGCTGGATGTTGGGCTGTAAGGCAGTTTTCTAGCTGCTAGGAGCTTTCAACCAGAGTTTTTGACTGTTCTGTTCCCACTTAAAGGCGATAAAGGCATGCTGGTTGTATAATGGGGTGAGAGTTCCTTCTTACCTTTGTACTTCCAATAAGAGGGGCAGACAGGACCCGGAGCAGCGTCTCAGATAAGCGTACACACGTTAGGATGAAAACAATGCTGGTTTATTCCATAGATGAATGATCCAAAACATGGCATTGAAATCTTGTATGAAGCTTGTCTCTGCAGTCGCTACTTGTGGGTCAAAAACTTTGCTTCTCCAGCTCTATGAGAATGGAACTCTCTCCAGTAGAAAATGTCTCCTAATGACTGGGCAAAACAGGAAGAGACAAACAGCACGTGCAGGAGCCACACCCCCATAGGCTGGACAAGGAAAGGCAGAAAGAATTGAAAGGTCTAGCCAGCAGGTGGCAGCAGAGACAAGCATCAATATAACAGATTAAACTATAAAACAGGATTGAAACAGCACAATGTGTACGCTGTGTGTGTGTCTGCCACTGTGTATGCCGTGTGTGTCTGCCACTGTGTATGCCGTGTGTGTGTCTGCCACTGTGTATGCCGTGTGTGTGTCTGCCACTGTGTATGCCGTGTGTGTGTCTGCCACTGTGTAAGCAGTGTGTGTGTCTGCCACTGTGAATGCAGTGTGTGTGTCTGCCACTGTGTATGCAGTGTGTGTGTCTGCCACTGTGAATGCAGTGTGTGTGTCTGCCACTGTGTATACAGTGTGTGTCTGTCTCCCACTGTGTATACAGTGTGTGTGTGTCTGCCACTTTGTATACAGTGTGTGTGTGTCTGCCACTGTGAATGCAGTGTGTGTGTCTGCCACTGTGTATGCAATGTGTGTGTGTGTCTGCTACCATGTATTAATTGCGTGTGTCTGCCACTGTGTATACAGTGTGTGTGTGTCTGCCACTGTGTATACAGTGTGTGTGTGTCTGCCACTGTGAATGCAGTGTGTGTGTCTGCCACTGTGTATGCAGTGTGTGTCTGCCACTGTGTATGCAGTGTGTGTGTGTCTGCCACTGTGTATACAGTGTGTGTGTGTCTGCCACTGTGTATACAGTGTGTGTGTGTCTGCCACTGTGAATGCAGTGTGTGTGTCTGCCACTGTGTATGCAGTGTGTGTCTGCCACTGTGTATGTAATGTTTGTGTGTGTCTGCTACCGTGTGTACATTGTGTGTGTCTGCCACTGTGTATACAGTGTGTGTGTCTGCCACTGTGTATACAGTGTGTGTGTGTGCCTGCCACTGTGTATACAGTGTTTGTGTGTCTGCCACTGTGTATACAGTGTGTGTGTGTCTGCCACTGTGTATACAGTGTGTGTGTGTCTGCCACTGTGTATACAGTGTGTGTGTGTCTGCCACTGTGTATACAGTGTGTGTCTGCCACTGTGTATGCCATGTTTTGTGTGTGTCTGTCACTGCGTATGCAGTGTGGGTGTGTCTGCTACCGTGTATACATTGTGTGTGTTTGCCACTGTGTATGCAGTGTGGGTGTGTCTGCCACTGTGTATGCCGTGTGTGTCTGCCACTGCCATCCTGTATATAGTGCCTGTGTATTATACACAGGTACTATTTAGGGTGCAGTATATACATGGTGTAGTATACATAGTGTATAGTACCTGTGTAAATTGTACCCAATATAAACTGCACCCTGTATATACACACACATATATATATATATATATATATATATATATATATATACACACTGTACACACACATATATATATACACACATAGACATATAAGCACAGACTTACACATATGCACACATACACACATATTAGCAGTGTATTGTTCTTTACCAGTGATGATCCTCTCTGAGTCTGGAGGGAAGGAAAGTGCAGGGCGGATGTGTGACATCACAGGAGACTGCAGGATTGTTTCCAAAGTGTGATGTGGCTGGGCACATGTAATGGAAAGCAGTGCCAGCCAGAGCAGCTCATCCCCCTGCACTCTAGTTCCCCCACTCCTCCCTCAGCACAGAAAGGAGATAAGCAGGGGCTGGCAGTCAAATTTTATCCTGGGGGCAAGCACAATGCAGTGGCCCATTATGACACGGGCCGCGGCCTATCATGACGCAGGCCACGGCCCATATTAAGGCTTGGGTCTCCACATGTGCGACAGAGGTACACCTTCTAACAACCCATTTACCAGGTGCAGTATATACAAGCACTATAGTACTATATACAGGGTGCAGTATACACAAGTACTATATACAGGGTGCAGTATACACAAGTACTATATACAGGGTGCAGGATATACAGGGTGCAGTATACACAAGTACTATATACAGGGTGCAGGATATACAGGGTGCAGTATACACAAGTAAGGCCTTGTTCACACATACCATCCGTTTTTGCCTTAAATCCGTTTTTGGGAACATTTTGGACTGTTTTTTTCAAAGTCCAAAAACGCATGGTGCACTTAAGTGTCAATGCGTTTTTTAACATGGGGCCCTATGGGAAACGCATGCATTTTTGCATGGCACATATAGACACCATGTGTTAACGCATGTGTTTTTGCATGCATTTTTGGTGAAGAATTGACTAAGTCCCAAAAGTTCCAAAAAACGTCCAGAACCTCAGGGGACACTATTGGCACCCTTAGAAAAACAGATCAGTTTTTCTAAGGGCTTAAAAAACGGATTGGTATGTGTGAACAAGGCCTTACTTGTGTATACTGCACCCTGTATATCCAGCACCCAGCATGTCTACCTTGTCGTGATGTCAGGCTTTAAAATATCTTTTGGGCAAACAAAATCTGATAGCTATGTTATGTGATCTGGTGTTTGATGAGAACTGTTAGGCTATGTTAACACAGTGCATGTTTATAGCGTTTTTGCTCCGATTTTGTGATGCATTTTTACCATGGTTTCATGTTAATGTCTGCAAATATAAAACTGTGTTTTGTTTCCCTGTAAAATCAATGTGAAACAGGAAACTCTGTCCACACACATTGGTTTATTTGTTGTGCAGAAAATGAAACCTGCGCAGGTTTTCCTGCATTTTGAAAAAAATTTGCATGTCAGTTCTTTTCAAAACGCAGAGCTGCGTTTTACCATAGGATTAGTATTGTCTATGGGAGAGTGTGGACACAGTCTGAGGTGTGAGGGGGATGGCTGTGGCATAGTATGTGGAGTGAGGGGGGGGGGGATCGGTGTAGACACAGTATGTAGAGTGAGGGGGATGGCTGCGGCACAGAATAGAGTGTCAGTAGTGTGGGGTTGTATGGAGAGGGGGCAGCATGCGGGGGGGACAGTATGATGAGGATGGGGAGTTTGATGAAATAGAACAGTATAAATAGTAGGCAGTATAGAGGGATACAGTGTTGAGGACAGTGTGACCAGGGGGCCCAGTATAGAGGGAGGAGAGGGCAGTGTGGAGGGCATGTGCCATGAGAGGGACAGTGTGTAAGGCTAGGGTCACATTTGGCCAGGCAATCGCGTTCACTGCATCCAGATCCGGATGCGGTGAACACAATTGCCTTTACACACATTTTTAAGGAAAAATGTGTGCAGATAACCGCAATCCAGTAACCGGATTGCTCAAGATTAGGGATGAGCGAGTCCGAAAAGACTCGGAATCGCAAGACCCCAACGAGTCCGAGTCAAGGACTCGGGACTCGTTGCGAGTCCAGCGAGTCCAATGTTAATGAATAGGGACCCGAGTAATAGCGAATAATGACATTTACAACTCGCTGATGTGTCTCTGAAAGTGTGCGAGTCCAAACTCGCTGGTTTTTCTCTTATTTTGAGGCTTGTAGCCGATGATGCGAGGGAAGGGATTCTCCAGCACACACTATGGTTTAAGGAAACAGGAAGCGAGTCGCGCTGACAGGCGCACACACAGAGCGATCCATTCATCAGTGCAATCATGGCAGCAGGACGTGGCATGGTGAACACGCTGCGTCTTATTGCACTTGTGGAGGCTCGTCCATTTCTATGGCTCCCTACAGATCCTGAGTATGGGGATACGACCCTTATTAATACAGCCTGGAGAGAGATCGCCCAAGAGATGTTCCCTGCGTTCCATCGGAGTGACCATGAGGAACAGAGCAATCTAAGTAAGTTAAATGAGTTCACACGTTATATATTGCATTTACTGTATATATACTCGTGTATAAGCCGACCCGTGTATAAGCCGACCCCCCTATTTTTGCCCCGAAAAACTATGAAAACATATTCACCGCCATCCTGGTATACAGCGGCTATCACTGGTAGACAGCCCCCCAGCAGAGTATACACCTCCCCCTGCAGAGTATACAGGCCCCCAGCTGGGTATACATGCCCCCATATTGTCGTATACAGGCAGGGGCGGACTGGCCCAGGTGCCACGGGTCATGCGGCTGCAGGAGCATGAATAATCCGCATGTCCCTGAAGCAGCAGGCGGAAACGGAAGCTCCTGGCCGCGCGATGACGTCATCAGCACGCGGCTGCGTCCGGGAGTGAGCGTCTGTGAGTGGCGTGCGGCTGCGACTGTTAGCGAGCGGCTGTGAGGAGCGCGAGGCTGCGGCTGGGAGCGAGCCATAGGATAATGCGGGAGCTGCGGTGACTGTGAGGCGGCCGCCAGTCATCACCCACCCCCCGTCCTCACCTGTGTCGGGCCAGTGAGGGAGGGTTGCGACCCAAACTGTAGGGTGCCAGTCAGTCCCTGTATACAGGGCCCTCAGTGTGTGTACAGGCCCCCCCAGCAGTGGGTATACAGGGCCCCCAGCAGTGGGTAGACAGTGGCCCAGTGGGTTTACAGGGCCCCCAGCAGTGGGAATACAGGGCCCCCATAGCAGGGTATACAGGACCCTGAATGTGTTATCATGCTCCACCGCATAGTTGCCTATATTTGGATGGGGTCACAACAGTACAATGAGTTTAATGTCTTATCCTCCTGGCTCTTTCGGCCAAGGGGTTGGGTGTATATAAATACCACTAATGACCAGAGTCTGGTGCCCGCACTATTACATTCTCTATGCGTTGACATGTGTCCTGCCTCATTTGTGATTGTGGCCACGTGAGCTCAATGTCCGTAATGCTGTTGATGATGTTCCACACTGTCGTGTCACTGTGCCTTGTATACACATTACACACACAAAATGAATAAAATGTTATTGTTGATTTGTACACATACTTTTGTTTTTTCAAATATTACACATCTCTAAAGCCGGTTTCAAATCATTTCACAGTTGACCATCTTAAAAAACGGTGGAGGAGCTGCCGGGACCAGCATAAAAAGCAGTACCGGCAGTACTCAGAGAGACAACCGGGAGCCGCTCCATTGCTCAACCACTACCACTTTTATGACCGGCTGTCCTTCCTTCACCCGGTGGCCGCTATGCCAAGGTATGTATCTGCAGCACTGTTGTGTACATTTAGTATTATTTATAAATATATACATTAGTTTCCATTTTGGCTCTGTGGGTAGCAGAGTATACAGGCGGGTCTGAGGTAGCAGAGTATACAGGCGGGTCTGTGGGTAGCAGAGTATACAGGCGGGTCTGAGGTAGCAGAGTATAAAGACGGCTCTGTGGGTAGCAGAGTATACAGGCGGGTCTGTGGGTAGCAGAGTATACAGGCGGGTCTGTGGGTAGCAGAGTATACAGGCGGGTCTGTGGGTAGCAGAGTATACAGGCGGGTCTGAGGTAGCAGAGTATAAAGACGGCTCTGTGAGTAGCAGAGTATACACGTGGCTCTGTGGGTAGCAGAGTATACAGGCGGGTCTGAGGTAGCAGAGTATACAGGCGGGTCTGTGGGTAGCAGAGTATACAGGCGGGTCTGAGGTAGCAGAGTATAAAGACGGCTCTGTGGGTAGCAGAGTATACAGGCGGGTCTGTGGGTAGCAGAGTATACAGGCGGGTCTGTGGGTAGCAGAGTATACAGGCGGGTCTGAGGTAGCAGAGTATACAGGCGGGTCTGTGGGTAGCAGAGTATACAGGCGGGTCTGAGGTAGCAGAGTATACAGGCGGGTCTGAGGTAGCAGAGTATACAGGCGGGTCTGTGGGTAGCAGAGTATACAGGCGGGTCTGAGGTAGCAGAGTATACAGGCGGGTCTGTGGGTAGCAGAGTATACAGGTGGGTCTGTGGGTAGCAGAGTATACAGGCGGGTCTGTGGGTAGCAGAGTATACAGGCGGCTCAGTGGGTAGCAGAGTATATAGGTGATGAGAATAGGGTTAATAGATGGTGCTACAGTGTTGGGGCGTGCTAGAGGGAGCAGAGATCCGATTACTGCCATCATTTCTGACCTTATTAAAGATAGCGGCCGCAGCTAAATGACATCATGGCAAAGGTAAACATGGGGTGTGGTTAGCTGCAGGAGGTTAGTGAGAGGTGTGGGTTGTTTGGCAGAGGGCGTGGTGTGGGCGTGGTGAGCGCGGCTCCAGCGTCAGATACGCTGCGAGCGCGGAACCGCGGCACATCTCCAGGAGCAGAGGACGTGTCCGGTACGTCCGTAGCCCCCGGCCTCCCCGTTGTCCGCACACACAGCCCCGCTGTGACCTCTGCAGTGTCACAGGCCCCGCGGGCGTCTGTCATCTCCTCCTGACACTGACCTCCTCCTGATTTGATTGTCTGTGTTGTCCCCCCCCCGCTGTCAGCATCAGTGATCTGCTAAGACCTGTGGGTGCACAGACGGGGGAAGTACAAATGCCAGCATGCCGGGGCGGATTGGGCGCTGTGAGGGGCGCAGGTCTTGCTGTGAGCGGAGGGCGCGAGGCCGCTAGAGAAAACGCTATAGCGGCTGTGTGAGTTAAGCGTCTGCGGCTCGCGAAGGCGCATACGCGTCTCCGCTCGCAGTGACGCTAAGGAGTTTGGGATTAGGCTACAGTGCCGGAATTTCAAACTCCCGATTATATAAATAGATTATATATATATATATTGTATACCTTTCAACCCCTTCCCTGCTTTATATAGATGATATAAGCTAAAAGTTTTGTGAATTAAGTATGTCAAGTAAAAAGTGAAGTCAGGGGGACTTTTTTTTTTTCATGTGAACCATTGGTGTTATTGATCGTCTAGATTAGATGGGATGGGGGGGGGGTGGGTGTTAATCAGGGGTGAAAAATTATGTATTAGTATGGAATTAGCAAAGAAAGTCACGTATTCCTTTATGTTATGTACAGTTGGTTATTCTTTCATAATAATAACAAATATCTGATTAATAATACACAGATACACAGAGTCTAAAAAGCGTGCAACTTAATGTTTGACCTATGTTTTTGTTTCCAAATGCAATGCATTCACCAAATTTTTTTTTACTTTACCCACAGAGAAGCTTACTACAGAGGGCGGCGTGCTGTGAACCCTCCACCGCCAAACAGAAGGCGGCGTGGAGAACACCCACCACCACCACCACGGCCGGCGCCACCACCACCGCCGCCGCCACCAGCACCACCAACACCACCACCACCGCCGCCACCAGCACCAGCACCACCACCACCGCCGCCACCAGCAGCAGCAACAACACCACCGCCGCCACCAGCACCAGCACCACCGCCGCCACCAGCAGCAGCAACACCACCACCGCCGCCACCAGAACCAACACCACCACCGCCGCCACCAGCACCAACACCACCACCGCCGCCACCAGCACCAACCCCAGCTTTGGGGCATGTCCGGCCGCAAGAGGAGGAACCTGGATGCCCACCTCACACCAGCCATGGTCTGATCCCGGGGTCACCTAATAGACGGCGTGCACAAAGTAATGCTGACTTTGCCCACAGTCTGATACCATTCCTGGATGAAATTCCATTTCACAGGCTACTGCGGGCAAGGTCAGCATTACAGATTGTGCTTGACGCCAGTCGCCCACCAAACCACCCAGGTGAGGTTTTCAATTTTTTGGAGGGGTGGCAACTCAGACACTACAACCTACTAGACAGGCCCACACCCCGGGACAGCCATGTGCCACCACAGAGGCCTGTACCTACCATTCCACAATGGCCACCTAACAGGGACCTACCATTTTTCCCCACACCGGCCCAGAGGATCCACCCTCAAGGGTTGCCGGAGGCCATTCATGGGGCCCTTGACCTCTTGCAGGACCAGGGTGATGGTGTCACTTTACTGGCAAGGCCGGAGGATGCGGCAACCTACCAGCAGCTGTAGACCCCTTTTTTTTTTTTTTTTTATTTTGTGTTCATGTGCATTGCACAATTTCATTGTTATTATTTCTTATATTTTCCTGTTTACAAAGTTGTACCAAAAAAAAAAAAAAAAAAAAAAAAAAAATTCTGACATTTTTACCATTATGGCGGAATAATACCCAGTTTACAAAAACTGCTTTGTGTCTGTCTTTTTTCAGGGAAAGGATGTGTAGGTTGTTTTGTGGGTGGGCTTAAAGTCATCATCATTATAATTATTATTTATTTATATAGCACCGATAGGTTCCATGGCGCTTTACATGAGGATAAGGTACACAAGGAGAAGTACAATAAACATAGACAATAAGGTCATAGAGGTACAACAGGAGAGGACCCTGTACGCGTGGGCTCACATTCAACGAGGGGTGGGTGGGGATACAATAGGGTGGGGAAGGTGTCGGTCGTGGGGCGTGTAGCGGGGTGTCATGGCAGGTTGTAGGCCTGTCGGAAGAGGTGAGTCTTTAGGTGTTTCTTGAAGGTTCCCAGGGTAGGCGAGTGAGTGATGAGGTGGGGCAGCGAGTTACAGAGCATGGTTGATGCCCGGGAGAAATCCTGTATGCGGTTGTGGGAAGAGGAGATGAGGGGGGAGTGTCGGAGAAGTTCTTTGGATGAACGCAGGTAGCGTGAGGGATGGTATCGGGAGATCATGTCGGAGATGTATGGTGGGGATAGGTTGTGTAAGGCTTTGAATGTCATGATGAGTGTTTTAAAGTGAGCTCTCTGTGGGGCGGGGACCCAGTGAAGGGCTTGGCAGTGGGTGTAGACAGGTGAGTAGCGTGAGGACAGATGGATTAGTCGGGCAGCAGAGTTTAGTATACATTGGAGAGGTGCAAGAGAGTTGGCAGGGAGGCCTGTGCGAAGGAGGTTCCAGTAGTCAAGGCGTGAGATGATGAGGGCATTAATGAGTGTTTTAGCTGTGTCAGGGTTGAGTAACGAGCAAATTCTTGAAATATTTTTGAGTTGGAGTGACAGGGACTTGGTTAGGAACTAGAGGTGGGGCTTGAAGGAGAGGGATGAGTCAAGGATTACCCCGAGACATTTGGCGTGGAGGACAGGGGAGAGAGAGCATCATTAGCAAGTACTTTACGGACCGCATGGAGCATGAAGTCACCTTGGTTACTAAGTGTAAAATCATGACTCCACAGACAAATGTTGCTGACAAATAAACAGTGCCTGTGTTTGGGGGGTTACTTAATGCCTCGCTATGGCAACAAGACTAGGAACACACATGTGAGAGGCTGGGACATCTACCTGCTACACATCGCGTCTACGCGTTTTCTACAGAGCGTACAGTGGGACCTTTCTCCAGGCTCCAGCAGGATGATAGTCCAAGCAATGCCCACGATGCAAGCATAGGCTTGTTGCCTAAAAAAATTAGCTGAAGGGGCTTCATATACATTTTTTTCAGAAAGCAGGGTGCTTGGCCCATACAATAGAATTGCTTGTACTAGGAGCATAGTACATGCAATGCCCACGATGGAGGCATAGGCTTGGTGCCTGGAAAAATTAGCCCAAGGGGCTGTTTTGCATTTTGGGTATAAATGCAGGCCTAATGGCCATGTTCAGCTTGTTAGGCTGGGTGTTTCCAAAAATTAGCCCAAGGGGCTGTTTGGCATTTTTAGTGTAAATGCAGGCCTAAGGGCCATGATAAGCCTCTTAGGCTGGGTGTTTCCAAAAATTAGCCCAAGGGGCTGTTTTGCATTTTGGGTATAAATGCAGGCCTAATGGCCATGTTCAGCTTGTTAGGCTGGGTGTTTCCAAAAATTAGCCAAGGGGCTGTTTTGCATTTTAAGTGTAAATGCAGGCCTAAGGGCCATGATAAGCCTCTTAGGCTGGGTGTTTCCAAAAATTAGCCCAAGGGGCTGTTTTGCATTTTGGGTATAAATGCAGGCCTAATGGCCATGTTCAGCTTGTTAGGCTGGGTGTTTCCAAAAATTAGCCCAAGGGGCTGTTTGGCATTTTAAGTGTAAATGCAGGCCTAAGGGCCATGATAAGCCTCTTAGGCTGGGTGTTTCCAAAAATTAGCCCAAGGGGCTGTTTTGCATTTTGGGTATAAATGCAGGCCTAATGGCCATGTTCAGCTTGTTAGGCTGGGTGTTTCCAAAAATTAGCCCAAGGGGCTGTTTTGCATTTTGGGTATAAATGCAGGCCTAATGGCCATGTTCAGCTTGTTAGGCTGGGTGTTTCAAAAAATTAGCCCAAGGGGCTGTTTTGCTTTTTGGGTATAAATGCAGGCCTAAGGGCCATGATCAGCTTGTTAAGCTGGGTGTTTCCAAAAATTAGCCCAAGGGGCTGTTTTGCATTTTGGGTATAAATGCAGGCCTAATGGCCATGTTCAGCTTGTTAGGCTGGGTGTTTCCAAAAATTAGCCCAAGGGGCTGTTTGGC
Organism: Allobates femoralis; assembly: GCA_033576535.1. Classification (NCBI taxonomy): domain Eukaryota; kingdom Metazoa; phylum Chordata; class Amphibia; order Anura; family Aromobatidae; genus Allobates; species Allobates femoralis. The sequence goes on along the minus strand of JARQOC010000003.1, from coordinate 526,668,307 downwards.
ATTTTAAGTGTAAATGCAGGCCTAAGGGCCATGATAAGCCTCTTAGGCTGGGTGTTTCCAAAAATTAGCCCAAGGGGCTGTTTTGCATTTTGGGTATAAATGCAGGCCTAATGGCCATGTTCAGCTTGTTAGGCTGGGTGTTTCCAAAAATTAGCCCAAGGGGCTGTTTTGCATTTTGGGTATAAATGCAGGCCTAATAGCCATGTTCAGCTTGTTAGGCTGGGTGTTTCAAAAAATTAGCCCAAGGGGCTGTTTTGCTTTTTGGGTATAAATGCAGGCCTAAGGGCCATGATCAGCTTGTTAAGCTGGGTGTTTCCAAAAATTAGCCCAAGGGGCTGTTTTGCATTTTTAGTGTAAATGCAGGCCTAAGGGCCATGATCAGCTTGTTAGGCTGGGTGTTTCCAAAAATTAGCCCAAGGGGCTGTTAAATGTTTGCTAACAGAAAATAAAGGTTGATTCCTTGTGAAAAGGTGTTGTGATGGTTAATGAAACCGAAGTTAAGGTGTAGTGTTGGTTTAAGATGAAGCAGCCTCATTACCAGGTTGCAGGAACATGGTTACGCAAATCGTTACTGGTCTTGGACATACTGCTTGTACCAAAAAGACACAATATAATACAATGATTAATTATATCATATTGATGATGAACGTGGCACTTCAGCTCTGAGTACTGTCGTCTTCAGGGCTCAAGAAGTCTTGTGAAATCCAGTTCCTATTAAACTTAATTAGAGTAAGCCTGTCTGCATTCTCTGGAGTAAGACGTGTCCTGGTATCAGTTATGATACCCCCAGCGGCACTGAAAACCCGCTCTGATGTCACACTAGCTGCAGGGCATGCCAGCACCTCCAAGGCATACAACGAGAGCTCGGTCCAAGTGTGGAGCTTGGAGACCCAGTAATTAAACGGGACTGCGGCATCAGTCAGGAAGCAGGTACTGTCACTTAAGTATTCTTGTACCATGTTGGTAAGTTTCTGTCTCCGAGAGATGGTTACTGGAGCAACATGGCGCTGCAGGTTCGATGGCTTATTGAACATAGCCCACTTTGCGGACATCTTTCCAGCATCTCTTCTGGACAGCGTGGATGATTGTGCCCCGACCAAAGGCTGCTGTTGCACAGAGTTGCTAACTATGGGCAGAGTGTTGTCTGACGGTGATATTCGAAGCATATTTTCCACAAGAACACTCTTGAAATAGTCAATTGTCAAGCCACGTGGTGACTGAAACAGCAGTGAGGTGAATTTATCTTTATAACGTGGGTCCAGAAAGGTGGCCAACCAGTAGAGGTCGTTGTGCAATATGTTAATCACTCGTGGGTCTTCTAGCAGACAAGTCAACATGAAGTCAGCCATGTGTCCTAAGCTGCATAGAGTCATGTCTTCAGTGTCCTCAGAACGATGTTCAATACCCATTGTATCCGCAAAGTCTGTCTCCGCCTCCTCCTCTCCAGGCCACCCATGGTGGACAGACACAAAGCTGGGGTTCTGAGTACCATCTGGGTTGACATCGGCACCAACAAAAAATGAATCCTCTTCATCGTCTTGCTCCTGTTCCTCCTCAGGAGCCATTGTTGCCTGGTCATACTGGCTTTGCTGGCTAGGTACTGCGCTGTTTAAATCTGGCTCCATAGCCATCTGCTGGGCTCTCAATGCTTCATTTTTCTGATTAATGAGGGACTCTTTCAGCAGACACAGCATGGGTATAGTGACACTGATGATGGACTGATCACCGCTCACCAGTTTTGTGCAGTAGTCAAAATTATCAAGAACCTCAGATGTGTCAGCGATCCACACCCACTCCATTGTACTAATATGTCGTGGCTGACTGCCGGTCTGACGGGCATGTTGCAACTGATACTCGGATATTGCCCTCTGCTGCTCATTGATCCTCGATAACATATGGAATGTAGAGTTCCATCGTGTCGGCATGTCACAAATGAGTCTGTGGTTGGGCAAATTCAATTGCTTTTGAAGCAATGAAAGTTTTCCAACCGCTGTTGACGAATGACGAAAATGTGCACAAACTCGACGCACCTTCTCCAGTAGGTCACATAGCTCTGGGTATGTACGCAGGAATTTCTGCACTACCAGATTCAGCACGTGAGCCATGCAAGGGACGTGCACAAGGTTTCCGAGCTTAAGTGCAGCCACTAGGTTACGACCATTGTCGCTCACCACGAGACCGGTCTGGAGTTGGAGTGGGGATAGCCACTCATCTGTCTGTTCCTTCAGACCTTTCAACAGCTCTACTGCAGTGTGCGGTGTGTGACCTAAACAGATCAGCTTCAGCAGAGCCTGTTGGCGTCTTGCTGAAGCACTGCAGCAAACCTCCCAACTTGGCCGTGATGTTGAGGGCAATTGAGGATTGGTCGAGGAAGCGGAAGATGGGGTAGTGGACATATAGGATGATGCAGAGACCCTGAATGAGGTTGTGCCAGCTATCCGTGGCGTGGGTAGGATGTTTGATGTAACACTAACATCGTTTGGCACACTCTCCACAACGTTGATCCAATGCGCGGTGAGCGAGATGTACCGGCCCTGTCCTGAACTGCTTGTCCACGTGTCCGTAGTAAGGTGTACTTTCCCGGTTACAGCGTTGGTGAGGGCACGCTTGAGGTTGTTAATGACATGCTCATGTAACGCGGGGACGGCACAACGTGAAAAGTAGTGGCGGCTTGGAACCGAGTAGCGTGGTACTGCCACAGCCAAAAGCTCACGGAAAGAGTCTGTACCCACAAGCCTAAACGGCAACATCTCGACTGCTAACAACTTAGCTATCTGGGCATTTATTTTTTTGGCTAATGGGTGGGAAGAGTGGTATTTCTGCTTCCTTTCGTACAGCTGTGTCACTGATAACTGTAACGATGTTGCTGACCGACAACTGTCTGCACTCGTGTTCAGTCTCTCTGCAACCGCTGCTTGTGATGAGTACATATGAGCTGGACCAGCTTCAGCAACACTTGATTGTGACGGACGTATCTGAGTTACCGTCGCAGTCTTTGGGTCAGATGACACTGTTGTGGAAGGCTGCACTTTTGACCACTGAATAGGGTGCTGACCAGCCATGTGCTTCCGCATACTGCTGGTGCTCTGGTTTCCTTTCCCGTGGCCTCTGCTGAGCCTTGCATGGCAGATGGTACAGATGACCACATTTTCTTGAGAAGGCCCATCTTTAAAAAATTTCCACACAGTGGCTGACCGACCTCTAGGCTTGACTGTACTCCCTGAGGGATTACTGAGGCCCACATTTGAGACATTTTGTCCACCAGTTGACAAATTTTGAGCCACAGTGGACACATTTTGGGCAACAGTGGTGACTCTTTGAGTTCTGGTGGGAGGAGTCGGCCTTGCTGCCTTTGTTGGTGGGACATACACACTTTCTTCCTCCGTGCTGCTCTGCTGGCTCTGCATCGCAACATTCCACGTGGGATCAGTTGTCTCATCATCAACCCCTTCCTCTTCTAAATCTTCCCGATAACAAGATAGATTTTGCTCCCCAGATGACAAGTGTGTCACTGTCTCATCATCATCCTCCAACTCCTGAGACGGTCTAAGACTTTGCTGAAAGACACGTTCATGTGGCCGGGGTGTCTCTAAAACTTGTCCATGAATGGACAATTCTTCATCAAGTATGTCATCTACTACGGAGTCTGGCAAACCGGATTCATGTAAAGGATTATATGTACCAAATAAGTCATCTGAGTGACCCATGTCTGTGTCAACATTTTCATGGGGCTGCTGTTGGTCTGAGGAACTGTGAAGAGGTTGTGGATTAGATGACCCAGCATGGTATGTACCAACAGTAGATACAGTGCTCAAGGAACCTTGAGTGCTGCAAGAACCTGTTGTTGAGGTCTTGTCTGCCAGCCAAGACGTTAGATGCTGTTCGTCTTCCGGCCTCAATATCGTTTACTTTCCTGACGGGGAAAGTTAGACAGGAGGAACGATCGATCAATCCTCGTCTGTCTGCCCGAACTGGTGGATAGTTGGCCACGACTACCAATGCCTGTACCTCGTCCCTGTCCCTTAGCAAGACTTTTTTTGGGATTTGGTTTTTTGTGTGACATTTTGTAATTTCTGGTGGCTTTCTGGGGGCTTGTAAAACAAGTAGCAGGTACTATTTCGTGAAAGGTACACACTAGAGGCTAAGATATTTTTAGAGAGATGGAAGGTACCGTGCGAGCTGCAGGCAGGACACCGTACAGCTACGCACTGGCACAGGAAAAAATTGTTTAGTACGCAGAACCAGGCACACTTAGGCTGCGGTGCTGGCTGCGTGCAAGTTTACAAGTACCGTGCGAGCTGCAGGCAGGACACCGTACAGCTACGCACTGGCACAGGAAAAAATTGTTTAGTACGCAGAACCAGGCACACTTAGGCTGCGGTGCTGGCTGCGTGCAAGTTTACAAGTACCGTGCGAGCTGCAGGCAGGACACCGTACAGCTACGCACTGGCACAGGAAAAAATTGTTTAGTACGCACAACCAGGCACACTTAGGCTGCGGTGCTGGCTGCGTGCAAGTTTACAAGTACCGTGCGAGCTGCAGGCAGGACACCGTACAGCTACGCACTGGCACAGGAAAAAAATTGTTTAGTACGCACAACCAGGCACACTTAGGCTGCGGTGCTGGCTGCGTGCAAGTTTACAAGTACCGTGCG
>JARQOC010000003.1:526627615-526663553 GCA_033576535.1 Allobates femoralis | reverse complement strand
GGCCACCAGGGATCTAAACGCAGATACCACATACATTGTGAACAATGGCAGAAATAGAGACGTGAATAACTCCGTGAACAGCCAGCGTCAAAAGTCTAAGTCTCACACACTCGGAACTGCAGACGGGTGGGCCGCCCATTGTGCCCAGTCGTCTATCACCCTGTTTCTGGTGGCATTATCTAAAGCTAGGTGGTATTCATTGTGGAATATCACATTCAGATGATCCGTGACCTCTGCAATAGAAGGGGGAGCGTCCGCCCTCCATTTAGCTATGATGCTCAACCTTGCAGCAGTTAAAACATTAGAAATCAGCGTTCTGGAGTCCCTAGGAAAGAGATGGATCCCTACATGTAAGATTGCCAGCTGCAGCGACACCTGGACACGCATGCCCGTTACTGACCCCATCAAGCCAGAGATGACTGCCCAAAAGGGGGCCATTCTGGGGCAGGACCACCACATGTGTGCCAGTGTACCTCCTTCTCCACAGCCCTCCAGCATAGAGGGGATCGATCCCGGAAGAAGCGCGCCAGGGTCACCGGAGGGTAATACCACCTCATATGAATTTTTTTCAGGATTTCCAGGTGATTAACACACCTGGAAGCTGCCTGTAAGACCCTCAGTCCCCTATACCAGTCTTCCTCCTGGGCCGTGAACCCCAGGTCTTCCTCCCATCTCCTCATGTAGCTTGGTTGATTGGGGAACAAGGCCGCAGTCAAATGTCTATACACTCCCGACAGAGCTTTTTGTTTAGTGGGGGAAAAAGGAACTTTTGAAAATGGGAGACCTCAGGGGGAGGGCGGGCCTCCCACGTCCCCCCAAAGAGAGCTAAGAAAATGTGAGATCTGTGCATATTGGTAGAAAGTCCTCTCAATACTCGGAAATCTCGCACAAAGGCTCGAAAAGGGGCTGAGACAACCCGACTCAAGGAGGTCCGCACAGTTGCGGATCTCCGCCCGTGTCCAAGGACCAATGTTCAGGAAGGGGATATGAAAAGGCAAAGCCCTAATGTCTATATCCTTAGGGGATAATGAGATCTGCTTCCCCACCTCTTCCCTCCAGGTTCGCAAGAGTGAGACCATCGTGGGGAGCTGCAGGGACGCTCTCTTAGGGGCCAAGCACTCCGCCTCCAAAAGATGGTGAAGAAAACCAGTCCCAAGGAGAGCGGACTCGAGACCCACCAGCCCCCAGTGCCCCTCGCCATCCACCAAAGCTTGGCCTCTTGAAGCAGTGTAGCTCTGTAGAACGCCGACAAATTAGGAATCCGATTCCCCCTTGACAGTAATGCAGATACATGATATTCCCCGATACTCTGGCTCTTCGGCCTGCCCAGATGTATGCATGCACGGCTTGTTGCAAGCGCGTTAGTAGGTTGGAGGGAATATACAGAGGCAGATTGTGAAAGAGATATAGCACTTTCGGGAGGAGGAACATTTTAAAAAGCATGAATGCGCGCCACCCACGACAGGGCTGGCAGGGGATGAGTGTTTGTTTCTCTGCGCAGGGAGGCCAGGAGAGCATCCACATTAACTGACACTATCCAGTGAGTGTTTGTTAGGGTGATCCCGAGGTACGAAATACCCTCCTCCCTCCAAACGAAGAGAAACCTCCGACGCAGTCTGGCAGCAAGCGGGCCCGGAACACCGATGAGGAAAATCAACGATTTAGTCGCGTTCAATTTATAATATCATAATTTGGTGAACAGGGCCAGGGCGTCCATCACCGCCGACAGAGAGGTCTCTATGTCAGTGCAAGCTATAATAATATCATCGGCGTAGAGCCCGATTTTATGGGATATCTCACCGACGGAAAACCCAGTTATAGCCGGGTTTGATCTAATAGATTCTGCCAGCGGTTCGATTATCAAGGAAAAGATAATAGGAGACAGGGGACAACCCTGGCGGGTATCGTTGGTCAGAGAAAAGGCAGAGGAGAGAAATCCGGAGGAGAGCACTCTGGCATTCAGGTTGGAGTGCAAGGCCAAAATGGCCGAGAGAACAGGGCCCTGAAACCCAAATTTCTCTAGGACAAAGGCCAGGTATCCCCAGTGCACCCTATCAAACGCCTTTTCAGCGTCAAGTGACAGGAGGGCACTGGGGACCCTAGCCCTTTCAGCCACACTAATCAAATCAATAAAGCGCCTCGTGCTGTCCTTCGTCTGCCTCCCGCTCACAAAGCCCACCTGATCCACATGCAGCAGCGACGGGGTGACTCTCTGGAGTCGGCATGCCAGGAGTTTTGAGAACACCTTCACGTCGCAGTTGAGCAGTGAAATCGGACGGTAGCTACCAGGGTCATCCGGGGGTTTAGTGGAATAGTGACAATAGTCGCCGCGAGGGCACAGGGGGAGATAGTACCCGCTCCCTGCCAGAGTTTGCACGCTCTCGTGAGGAAGGGAGCCAAAAAGCGGGCGAATGTACGGTATAAATCGTTGGGGAGACCGTCACGGGCCGAGTGACGTTTAGTGGAAGAGATAACCCGTAAGATTTCAGCGTCCGTTATAGGGGAGTTCAGGTCGTCCAGTTGCTCCGGCAACAAGCGGGGAAGCCGCAAGTCGCCCAGGAACCTCTGGAAGTCCTCCGGGGCCGGTGCCGAAGGGTCATCTTTAATGTTATAGAGTTGAGAGTAGTAGTGTGCGAAAGCATCTGCGATCTCGATGGGGTTAGAGCGAAGCCGGAGCGGTCTTTCAAGGCAGAGATAGAGGATATAAGCTCCCTTTTCTTAATGCGCTTGGCCAGAAGGGCCCCGGCCCGATCTCCTGCGGAGCAGTAGGACAGCTTGCACCTGCGGAGGCATTTCTCATGCTGCGACAGCAGAAATGCCCGCAACTGTGTCCTAACAGCAAACAGCTGCTGACTCACTCCGGAGAGGGGGGGTCGTTTTGTGGATCTCGTCCAGGTCTTAGATGCAGGTCAAGAATTCCTCTCTGCACCTTTTTCTTTCCCTTTTGAGACGGGAGGCCTGTCGGATAAACAGTCCTCTAACATACGCCTTATGGGCCAGCCACATCGTCTCGTCAGAGACCTCCTCGTTATCATTATGGAGAAAATAGTCAGAAAGCGCACGTTCTATGTCTGTAACTATCTGCTGATGTGATAAGAGGTCTGGGTTGAGCCTCCAGGAGTAGGGTGCCTGAGGTCTGCCCGCCAGGGAGAGGGACAGGGAGGTAGGAGCGTGGTCGGACCACGTAATGAGTCCCACGTTCGCTTTGGTACAGACAGGCAGGGTCCCACTATCCACCAAGAAAAAATCGATGCGCAAGTAGGACCTATGCCTGTTAGAGTAGAACGTATAGTCCCGCTCCCCGGCGTGCAGGTACCTCCAGATGTCATGCAGGTGTAGAGACCTGCATAGGCGACCCATTTCCCCTCTGGCAACAGCCCGAGTCGCTGAGGAATCTGAGTGGCGGGACATTACAGTATTAAAATCCCCAGCCATTACCAGCATACCCCTAGAAATGTTTCTCTACCAGTTTCATGAGAGAGCGGAAAAACTTGATCTGAAAAGCATTTGGCGCGTATAGGGTCACTAGAGTAAACAGCATGTCATACATTTTACATACGAGGATTAGAAACCTTCCAGCAGGATCTGCCACAGATTCCAGAAGCTGAAAAGGAATCGATGATCTAATAAAGATCCCCACCCCCGCCTTCTTCCCATCGCTGTTAGCAAAGTAGGATTTGCTGTAGAGGCGGTGGTGGACTCTAAAGTTATCTACCTGTAACAGGTGAGTTTAGTGAACACATATAACATCCGCTCCTGCGGGCTTCAGACCAGAAGAGAAAACGTTTCACAGGAGAGTTCAGACCGTTCACGTTCATTGAAAATAGTTTAAGGCTCATGGTGGATTATAGAGGGAGCCTAGATAGTCTCGAATCTCACCAGGGAAAAGTCCAGGACAGGAAAGAGGAGACCCAAGGGGTTGAGACAGGGGGTAATAACAACAAAACATCCATGTAAACTGTAGGGGCAGACCGAAGTCTGCTGTGGGGAAGGCAGAGGCCCCGCGGACGAGCACCCGGGGGCCCCCATCTCGCCAGGGCAACCAACAGGATAACAGTACTCACGAAACCCAACAGGGCGGGGTGTGACATCCCAGTCACGTATACGACTCAAGTGTCACATCATGTGTCAGCGAGCAGTATCCCACTCCGGATCCATCCTTTGCTCAGCTGGGGAAGCAGGTTTCCTCTTGGCCTGGGAATCAGTGGAACCAGAAAGACCCCAGGCTTTCAGAGCTTTATCCAGCAGCTTGGGGGAGGTGAAGATATGGCGATCCCCCTTGTACGCAAATCGGACTCGCACTGGAGTGCCCCAGCTGTACGGGATCCCCCCAGCCTGCAGGGTCCTGCACATAGGACCGAATTCCTTCTGTTTCGCCAGAGTGCCAATAGAGAGGTCAGGGTAGGCTGAGATGTTGGTTAAGGCACCGGGCAGCTCCGGATTCCCTCGCAGGGCAAGCATGAGATCTTCTCTGAGTCTGACCGAGGGCAGGCATGCCAGGACATCTCTCGGCAGCGCAGGGTTCACATGGGATGGTTTGGGGATCCTGTGTATGCGATCCGGTTTCACCAGAGCAGGAGCAGTGCCAGGGAGGACATGCAAAATGAGGCTGGAGAGGAGATCAGGCAGTGCAGAACCAGCCACATCCTCAGGAATCCCCCTCAGCTTAATGTTAGCCCTCCTGCTCCTGTCCTCCATCTTCCAGAGTTTAGCCTGCTGAGCCTCAAACTTCCTCTCCATAGAATCGAAGCTGTCAGCCAGGGAATTGTGGGCTGAGGCAAACTGAGCCATCTTCTTCTCCAGATGGCCAGTACGCTCCCCGAGGTCTGCTACCTTCTTCTTAATATCTCCTAGTGTATTTTGGAGATCTTCATGCATTGTCATCCTAAATGAGGATAGAAGTCTCTGCATAGTTCGCTCTGTAAGTGGTGCATCTATGCCTGTTACATGCTCCTGCCCCCCCCCCCCCCCCTCCATTAGAACATGAGGAGGGAGAGCAGGGCCTCTGCTCTGGTGCCATCTTAGCCTGAGAGGGAGGGGGGCCCCTGTGGAAATAGTCCGTGACCCTGGGGGTACCTGGCTGTGATTTCGAGCTCCGAGGCATCCCGGGGTTCCAGGGGTGTTGCACAATTCTCTGGGATCGATTGCAGGCCGGGTGAGAAGTGCTGGGAGCTGCTGTGAGTCTGTGACCAGGGAGCCCTGAAGTTATGCAACTGCTTCCATGAAGGTCGAAGCCACACCCCTCAATTTTTATACTGTTAAACCAGAGTTATGTCACACAAAATCTAATATTTAAAGCTGAATGTGTGTGTGTATGTATGTGCGTATGAGTAAGTAAGAGACTTTAGTTAACAGACCCTGATGACTAGAGACTTGGCTCAAGAGGGGGAACAGTGACAGAGGGACAGGACCAGGAATGCCATATTAAAGGCACCACTGTCAGACACTGGAAAGTCCTCCAAGATCCGCGGCTACCAACCCCGTTCAACCAGACTGTACTGTGTACCCTTTGGTACCTGGTGCAAGTAAAAGAACTGTTTGAGCTGATCTGGTGTTTGGTCTCCTTCAATCTGCCACCCGGAGGGCTTCTACAGCATCCTCGAGGTGAGGACTACGACTCCCCTCATCCACCCCGCTGCCCTGAGGTAAAGCTCCACCTGTGGGGAGCAGCACTACGAAAGCTGCATTCCCATCACCTCAGCGGCTGGCCGCAGCTCTGGTAACCCTATTACCAGGTACCACAGGTGGCGTCACGTTACTATTCGCCCATCATCATCACCCCCACCCGCGATTGAGGGTCCAGGCCACAGAACCGGGATACGACCAACGGCCGTAATCCCCCACCGAAGTAACCACCTGTCTAGGAATCCGAGTACCCCCTACTCTGTCAACCGACTGTTTTGTGCACTGTAAAACATTGGGTAGCCATTACTGCTCCACAGCACGGGAAGAGCAACGCGGCTGCGCAGCTGAAAGGCGCAAAGACAAGTCCCCCCCCACTCTGCCGAAGTTCAATGAAGTGCAGTGGCTGGCCCTGGGAAGACCCAAGGCTGATTGACTGAACTATTCCAATAAGCGGGTCTGCATATGTAAAAGACTATGTGCTGGCCCAGGGGCGTGCCTCGGCCCCTCAAGTCAGCAGGGCCATGCAAGAGGCGCCAAACTGCCTCCCCGCCCCCCAAACAACCAGGGGGGCGGGCCAGGAACCAGACCGCACCAGCTCGGGACTAGAAAAAGTAAGCAGGGAATGGCCCAAAGTCAGAATGAGACACTTTGGCAGACTCCGAACCCGTTACCCATGTGCAGCCTGGTAAGGATAGCAATTCCCAGACTCAGAGATTTAATCCGGGAGGTCGAGGAAGACATCCGAGCCGACCGTGCTGCCCTGGGAGTATCCTCCCTGGAAACTGAGGGAGAGGACATCGCCTTATGTGGAGCAGCACTGAGGGATCTGCGGGTTCATCTCCAAGAGACCACTGAGCGGACCATCCGGCATTGGAGTGCCAAGATAGTCCTCCAGCTGAGTCGGCGTATGGAGCAGAGAAGGGGAGCCTGGCCAGACCCGGAACCGAGGGTGATGGTAGCCACAGAAACTGAGCACCCAGTAGCCGGTGAGGGTTACACCCCCACAGAATTCGATGCATCCAGCACAGCGATCCCTGAACCAGCGACCCTGACCACAGTGAAGCCCGGCGAGGAGGAGGCTGCCGAGCCGGAGGATCTCATCCGGTTTCCCGAGGAACCCGACCTGACCATGGAGGAGGAGGATGACCGTCCTGAGGCTCCCGCCAGCGTTGGAGAGGAGGAGAATCCGGAGGACGACGCCATCGGTAACGCCAAGGAGACCGAGCCCCGCGAGCTATGGAGGGCTGAATCACCAATGGTACGGGTCGAGGCAGGAGTGATGAGAGCGATCCAACCTTTGGCTGACACCGAGCGTTCCTGGCAACCCATGGGACGACCTTGGTTTACGTAGCCTTCTCAGGACGATGAGGTTGAATGGCAGAGGTGGCGAGAGGCATGGTATGCAAACGAGATGGAGACCCGCAAGGCCCGTGCCTTCACCCGCACTCAGCCGCCGCGACCCCTGGACCAACGCAAAAAGGTGGTCGTTACTGTTTTCAACCTGGGCACCGGGTACGGTTTTGCCCGGGAGGAAGGCCTCTACTCGGAGGTTTTCGTGGGAAGGAGAGATGTGGAGTCACACTCCCTCAAGGCCACCCAGACTGGGATTTATATCGGGACGATACCGTAACATATGAACGTCATGCAAGACCCCGAGGGTGGTACGTGATCCGGGTCAGCAGAAGTGACGACTGACAAGATTAACCCGGCATAGTGTACCACTGTAAATAGTTATTTATTGTGCCTTTTTCGTGCAGCATTTGGACAAAAATCACATGAACATAAATGTGAACTGTTGTTTTAAAAAGCCTGATTGAACTTGAAGTCAGAGACTTAATACCCAGCCCCGTTGGGCCAATGTGAACTTAAAGTAAAATGTTTATTTGCAACATTTGAAGCCTAGCGCCTCCCACAAGGGAAGACCAAAAGTAATAAAGTAATCATATTGTTTTCTGTGTGTTTAAATAGGTATATGTTAATAAAAAAAACAAAACAAATTTAGATCAAACCCGATTTGGTTGTAACACTCGTGGATGAGTGTATTGAACCAGGGGGGGAATGGCGCCCCTATGACAAGGCGCCACAAGGAGGTACTGCACCCCAAACAGCAGGTGTAGTGCCTCCGTAGCCGTGGATATGGAGGACCCTACAGAGTCTGCACCCTGCATCCATACAATAGGCCACTTTAATACAGGGGACCGTATATTTACTAGGTCCCAGGGGGTGGAGCCTAGAGAACGGGAGACAGGGAGTGACAATAGTGTCAGGCAGACGGTGTGAGTCAGTGAGGAAGGCAGACGCAGGGGACCCTGCGGCTGTAACAGGAGGGCACCTCTTAGGAGAGGGGTGACCCAGACTCTGAAGGGGGTTACTCCAGGACTGGTTGAAGCCAGCTGGAGGCCCAGGTTACGACCAGCATACCGGAGCCGAGGCAGCTAGTAAAAGGTCTAACCCTAACTGCAAACCGGCAAACTTAGGGCCCGACACAAGGGAGCCACAGCACCCCTAAAGAAGCCCAACATTGGTCCCGCATCTGGGTCCACGACACCGACAATTAAGAGACTTTAGGTAACAGACCCCAAAGACTAGAGACTTGGCTCAATAGGGGAGAACAGAGACAGAGGGACAGGACCAGTAACGCCATATTAAAGGCACACTGCCAGACTCTGGAAAGTCCTCCAAGATCCGCAGCTACCAACCCCTTTCAACCAGACTGTACCGTGTACCCTTTGCTACCTAGTGCAAGTAAAAAAACTGTATGAGCTGATCTAGTGTTTGGTCTCCGTCAATCCGCCACCCGGAGGGCTTCTGCAGCATCCTCGAGGTGAGGACCACAAATCCCCTCATCCACCCCACTGCTCTGAGGTAAAGCTCCACCTGTTGGGAGCTGTACTACCAAAGCTGCATTCCCATCACCTCAGTGGCCGGCCGCAACACTAGTAAACCTATTACCAGGTACCACAGGTGGCGTCACGTTATCATTCCTCCATCATCATCACCCCCACCCCACCATTGAGGGTCCAGGGCACGGAATCAGTAACAGACCAGCCGTGATCCCCCCACCGAAGTAACCACCTGTCCCGGTATCCGAGCACCCCCTACCCTGTCGACCGACTCATATACACTGCACAGTACCATTTCTCCAGTCCTGTATACTGGGTGTAATCCTCAGGATTCCAAGGAAAAATGTCCAGCTCATGTCACAATAAAATCTTCATACTCTTATTCAGAAGTTAAAATACATGGCATTGACGCGTTTCAACCCTTCCTTGGGTCTTAGTCATAATACAAATGAGAACAGATCCCAAACCTCCATATAACCACATTCCCTTCTGGGCGGTACCACACACAATGATAGATCAGTCTCAGCTGGTCATGCACGTCAATAGCAGAAATTAAAAACATGTTGAAACAACACATAGGAACTAAATTGTTTGGTGCAATAATATGGCAGATGTAGAAAGAGAAATAGAGCACATTTATAATAACCTCATTATCATACAGAAAGGCAAAAAATACATACATGTTACACATAAATAAATTAATCTGCAGTAAAATCAATAAAACAGTGCTACATCATTTCTCTGATTTAAGCCAGAAGGAGCTCTGGATCCCAATTTAAGGATCCAGAAAATCTCCTTCTTATGCAACAGGTATTTGGTATCACCGCCCCTCTGTCTGAACACTGCCTTATCCAATGCAGTTACCTGCAATGATGACACATCTCCTTTGTGGACATTCAAAAAGTGTTTGGAGGCACCAGAAAAACTACGTGTGGTTTCATTTTTGGCAGTCATACGAGTACATGTTCTGAGATTCTGCGGCATAAAGTTCCAAAGGTGGAACCAATATAATCTATTTTACATGCGGTACACTCAATATTATATTCAACATTTTCAGTGCCACAATTCATAAAATGGCGAATCTCATAATTTTTCTGAGTTTTTGAAGATGAAAAGCTCTGAGTGATCCGCTTGTAACCACACAGATTGCAAGATTTCTGGTTGCACCTGTAAGAACCTACAGTACACAACCAATTTTTGTTGTCATTTTTTTCCAACCTAGTTGTAATATCACTTGGTGAGATCACATTTTCCACTGTTACACCACGCTTAGGAACAAATCTAACCCCTTTATCAGACAGCCTTAGTCTTATCGTCCGCAAATAGGATTGGAAGGTATGTTTTAACAATACCCACAATCCTACTGTATTGACTACTGTAATTCGTGGAAAATACCACTTGTTTATTATTGGTCCCACATCTTTTCTTCTGTTGCAGGTAATGATCTCTGGTCTTAGGGTACCTTTACACGTCGCAACCTTGCATGCAATTTCACTTGCAATTTGCTGGTTGCAGTGAAATCATGGACACATTGTTCTATCTTGTTGCCGTATACAAATGGAACAATGTGTCCATGATTTCACTGCAACCAGTAAGTTGCAAGTGAAATTGCATGCAATGTTGCGACGTGTAAAGGTACCCTTAAGGCCGCTTTACACACACCAACTTCTGTGACCAACTTGTGAACAGATCTCTGGTTGCAGTGAAATCATGGACACATTGTTACATTTGTATACAGCCACAAAATAGAGCAATGTGTCCATGATTTCACTGCAACCAGAGATCTATTCAGAAGTTGGTAACAGAAGTTGGTATGTGTAAAGCGGCCCTAATGGTACCTTTACACGCCGCCACAACAGGATGGATACAACCCGCTACAGGCTACAAATGTAGCTTGTCGAGCCAATATCGCCCGTAGTAGCGGCGTCTGAAGACGGGACGACACAGCCGGCTACAGATACCTCTGTATCCGTGCACTGCCCATAAACATATGGCAACATCGCCGATTGTAGCGAGCTGTATCGGCGTGTAAAGAAGCTACAGAAGGGAACTCTGGACACCCGGCGATGTAGCTGCAATGTGGCTAAGGCGTCACCCATGCTGCGTGATACCGCGCCCCTTCAGCGATCATTGGTGGAAGATGCTGCGTTACGATTGGCCCTTGCCTCACAGCCCTCCATCTTGGATGAGCTGTCCCTTCAGCACTACACATACGCGCCGTATGCACGATCAGATAGTAGTACAATTACGCGGACACACACTTGAACGTAAAATCATAAATGGCCCATGATCTACATACAGTGTGCACATCATATCAACATGAAAACGAATAATGCGGGACACAGCGCACAAGTGTGTGTTACGTACCGCTCAGGCTTATTGCACAGCAGCTGCCGTAGAAGTGTTCCGGGTCTGGCAGTGCGCGCAGCGCGCACACAGATGCACACAATCCCATACCACATCGGAGGAGATTACCCAGTAGACAGATCCGAGCCGTGTTGTACGGACTGCACTGTGGGTCTGCTGCAGTAGGGGCCGCATAAGTGTGTCGGCCGAGTCTGCGTGTTGGCCTACTTATAAAGGTGCGTCACCCCCACAGCGGTCGTAATGACGTCATGACGTTGGTTTCATTTTCACTCTGCCTGCAAGGTGCCAGCCCCGCCTCTGCACACACCATAGCAGTCATGGCAGCCGTGCACCGCGCCGCAACATGGGGGATGGCGGAGCTGATCATCCTCATTGATCATTGTGACCGTCGGGACTATTGGGGCCACCATCACCACCGCCACCCCAGGCTGCGCAATCGGTGCACCGTGCGGCGGATCCAGCGGGCCCTGCTCTGCAAACTGGGGGTACAGAGGACAGTAAAAGCGATCCAAAAAAAGATCGCTGACTTGAAGCACAAATGCCCAGGTCGCATACTGGACATCCGTGCCAGGATTGGCAGGCTGCGTGGTGAGTAATTGTTGCCCCAAAACACACACCGCCACATGTGCATGTCCCACAATACACAAAAAATGATGGAAACATATGACAAGGGACAGTGTGGCCTACACAATCAAACACATCTTCACAGTGTTGTGCTCATCCAGTCAGGCCTAAAAAGGTCTCACACGCACAGTCCATGCATACAACATGAGTGTATGCATCCAGCATCACCTGGTTGATGCTAAGTAAGGCTGGGGTCACACACACAGATATCTGCCCACATATTGTTTGCACATCTCTGTTTGCAGTCAAATCATGGTCACATGTTGACATTTGGAGACAGCCTCAAAATGGAACAATGTGTCCATGCTTTCACTGCAACCAGAGATCTGTCAACAATATCTGGCCACATATCTGTGTGTGTGTGACCCCAGCCATAGCCGTCAAATAAATACCCACACAAGCTCTTTGTAGGACAACAATGTGTAGGCATGATCTTCTTACGTCTTTTATGTTCAAATTTCAAACTAGATGCTGAATCCTCATCAGAAGAAGGGCCCCATGCCCCACCCCCAGGTGGCCCATCAAGAACCCCACCACATCAGCCTCAAGTGGCACCCTTGTCCCCAGGGGCAACACCTTCCCCCGGGCCTCAGGAGCCAGACGTCCCGTCAACCACCGGGACAGAGGACGTGGAGGACCAGTCCGCACCTGGCAGCCCGCTGGAGTGTGACCAGCTGTCCCCATCTGCCTGGCTGCTGGAGGAACACATCAACTCCCCACAGGAGGGCGAGGAGCAGCAAGTACCTGGCGGCCCAGAGGAGTCTTTGCCCCGTAGCCCAGGACCACTGTTACCCCTGAACCACATAATGTGGCCACGGAGCCCCAGCCCGGGAGTAACACCAGCTCCCACTGTCTCCAGCTCAGTGGCGAGTCCTGGGGTGACCATGTCCCCACACAGTGACTATGGTGGTAAGTGTGTTATGTTGCCACACACACCCTGTACACTGTTGCTTCAATTTCATCTGGGGCCAAACAATTTATGTAAACAAAGTAAACCATGTTGGTTCTACCTTTTTCCAGATGGTGAACGTGCGGGCTCATATGGATGGAGCTTGACCCCATCTCCCTCCCCGTCTGATGGTGAACTGGATTTGGAGGAACAGGGTAAGTGGATGGTTGCGGCCAGTCATGACTAACCATCAGCAGTGACGAGTGTGTACTAAAGTTTGTGTTTACTCCCAATACAGGTGCCCCTACCATGGAGGAATTCATCCAGGCCCATCAGGCATTTGTGGCCCGTTTGACCACGGCTCTACAGCGTGGCCTGCAGGACCTTGGCCGCCTGGCTCAAATGCTGGCGGACCTACACCCACACCATGGTTCACACCCATGAATTTGAGGGATGCATTGTATCCTGGCCAAACATGGCCCCACAAACAGTTGTCCTTGTTGGACCCTAAAATTTTCACACGTTGGCTTGTTGCCTTGCAAAAGTGAAAATATTGTTTTGTTTCTTTTTTTTGCCCCCGTTGGGCTCTTTTCTTATAGTGTCCCACATTGGGACCATCACAAGTGTGGACCGGCTAGCCCCATCTGGCCTACAATCCCTATACTGTCCCACATTGGGACCATCACAAGTGTGGACTGGCTAGCCCCATCTGGCCTACAATCCCTATACTGTCCCACATTGGGACCATCACAAGTGTGGACTGGCTAGCCCCATCTGGCCTACAATCCCTATACTGTCCCACATTGGGACCATCACAAGTGTGGACTGGCTAGCCCCATCTGGCCTACAATCCCTATACTGTCCCACATTGGGACCATCACAAGTGTGGACTGGCTAGCCCCATCTGGCCTACAATCCCTATACTGTCCCACATTGGGACCATCACAAGTGTGGACTGGCTAGCCCCATCTGGCCTACAATCCCTATACTGTCCCACATTGGGACCATCACAAGTGTGGACTGGCTAGCCCCATCTGGCCTAAGCCTTCCTTGTATGATGGCAAATGTCTGTGACACATGTATGTTTACAATAAAATGCTGTTCTAACTTTGTTATACGCTCCTTCATGTGACCTTACTAATATTTGGTGACCAAACCTCACCATAACCTAACTATGTGAGGCACATCACAACATCCCTTTGTGAATGTGCTAAGACATTCCAAATGAACCGATGGTGATCCTGCTGAGCGAGCACTGGCCCATATTGTGTGGCTTGGGGAAACCTATTATTGGCCACAATTCCATTCACCCCCAAAAACCCACACAATCCTTATTCTGAAATGAATACACAATTGTGTTAATAAATAAAATTTATTCCAGCCTGGAATTAAAAATAAATTACAAATAATATAATTGAAGTGGAAAAAAAAATTAAAAAAAAAACCACTAATTTTGGCCAAAAAGCAATAAACAAAATATACATATAAAACCAAATTCGTGAAATTATAAAGTCCAGACTGCCAATTCTGTGCATTGGCTACTAGTGTCCAAATTACTCCTCTTCTGTCGGCTCTGACAATGCCGCATCCCCCCTCCTCTGAGGGCAGCCCCGACCTGCCCCAGAACGTCTGGTTGAACGACGATGTGTTGAGGGGGGATGGGGTGACTGTGGCGGGGCCGGTCTTCTCACGGGCCGAGATGGGGCAGCTGGTGAAAGGGGCCACAAGGTGTGTTGCATGGGGGAGGGGACGTGGCAGCCCCATTGAAGGGCCCCATCCTCGGCAGCATCAGCGGCATTGTGGAACACCCTCAGAAGGATCTTCTTCTGGAGCGGCTCCATCCCTCGCATTCTGTTGCTCATGCAGAGGGCGTCGGGGTCAATGTGGGTCCGTTGTTCATCCAACAACACGCGTCGGGCCCAGGTCGCCAGCTCCGTCTCAGGTGGTGCAGGACGTCGGCGGCGACGGATCCCGGAGCTGGGACCTGGGCCTGGACCCACATCACTCGCCGCGCCCTCCTGCTCAGCCCCAGATGTCATGGGCTGAGCATCATCAGCAACAGAATCCTCGGCAATGGAGCCGTCCTCTTCTGGGGCCTGTGGGTGGGGAAAAAATAAAAAAAAAAAACCATTAGTGGAGGCAATATCAACTGTATACATTCACAACAGGACTCTATATACCACTCCCACACACAGCAAGCCCAACTACCAGAATGGAAAATGAGGAATAACACAGTAAAGCAAATAAGGTTCAAGACCCCAACACCAGTGGTTCTCCTGTACACTCACCTCGACCATTCCAGGAGCTCAGCTAAATACATAATTAGTTGTTTGTCACGTAGCCGTAATCCAATATTAGGACATGTCACCACAACACCTTGATACTGGGGGCTGTGCTGGCCAATGACACATATTGGGCACCTTCCCATTAGGACTCCTTTATGGTGAGAATCCACCCCTCACTCAATTACCTTTAACCCACTGGCAACAAAGCCAACACACATGTGAGACAGCACCATTTACTACATGGTACTATGTGGCTGTTTGAGAACAAACCACCTGCTATCTTGAAACCCTTAAATAACTAACCTAAACATACCAAGATGTTGTGGAAGAAGCAACATTGCAATACGGCTGGAAGCATAGAATAGAAAAGTCTGGTAAGTCATGGAAGGAGGGCAGATAGATTGACACCCCAAGGTGTGCCGCAGCAAGGAGGTAAAAATGGCAACACAGTTGGTGTGAAGGATTTATCGAAACACACATGTGAAGGAAACATTGTGGCCCACCACTGTCACACAATTACCCACCTCCTGTGGCGCAGGTGGTGATGCAGCCGGGCCTACATGGGACGCAGCAACGGGGCAGTTGGTGGTCGTTCGATGCGGGCGAACCTCGCCCAGGATGAAGGTGAAGAGGGGATAGTACCATAGGGTAGGTGATGGTACCTCCTCTGCTCCAGCCCCTGAGCGACGACGCTGGTACTGAATGTGAGCCCGCATGAACGCCGACCTCATGTTCTTGATCTTAAGTGCCACCATAGGCTGGTCCCACGTCTTGCCTACCCTTGGCTCCAAGCGATTTGCCAGAGCCACAAGACTCCTGTAGGCCTCGGCCCTCGCTGCCCGATTTTTATATTCGGGCAGCGAGCTGCGCCACAAACATTCGTGCCGCTGATACTCCGTGAGAAGCTGGGATTCCAATTCCACAGTACCCCTCGGCATCTGCCGATGAAAAATTAAAACAAAAAGAACACAGTCACAACACAAGGCATACCGACATTTCAAAACTTGCCACAATCATACACATAATCATTAACTTTCTACAGTGATCATCTATGCAGCTATTTTGGGGAGTGAAACTGGCCATGAGTGTGCCATTTTCTCAATCTCAGACCGCTACTAACTCAAACACATGTATGCAGCCAATCTCAAGCACCGGATATCGGTGTCCACCTACAGATGTTTCAAACATGATTTCTGTCCCCAATGTACCTATTGCAACACACCTTGACACGGTGTGTGCGTACATACCTGTAGAGGGCAACATGTGACCTAACACGTTGTGTGCTAACTAGTACCTGGCCAGTGTCCACAATGGTAAGGGGTCACTATATCAGAAAGGCGGGCTGGTTGTGTGGCAACACTGCACATACTACATGTAATGTGCACCCAGATGATCATGTAGGTGTTCCTCCAGACGTGGAAGTCCCATTTTAACACATGTACCCAACATCCCTGGAATGTCCGCCACAATTCTACCACCCCTGAAATGTTGATGTGAAGTACCAGCCAAAGAAATAACAGCGTGCTCTTTTACCATTGCCAAAAAGCAGAAGGTGCAATACATACTTACACTATATAAGTAGAGGCACTACCTGGCTACTGTGCGACACAGAATAAGGTTCACATATTTAATATTACGTGTTCAATATTTGCATGCCGCTTCAAACATCGCCATACACACATCGCCTAAGCTGCCTGTGCCAGAACCAGCTGCGTTCATTACATTTTCTTACAAACCGCTAAAGAGGCTTACCGTCAGAGCAACAGAAGTCAAACAGGACACTAGTAGCTCAATGCACATCGACGTCTGGACACGGAGCAGTGGCCATTGACCTGCCTTTATAGTCCGGGACACCAATCACAGCGGACACAATAATGCACATCCTGAAGGGGCACCTGGGTGCGGATTTGCCTTCCGCTAATTGGTGGAGATCGCTGAATCGTGATAGGTTGGCGGCCCTTTAAAAGTTGCCCATCCCGCCAAACATTACGCTTGCTGGCCAGACCCATTAGGTAAGTTTTTGTGGACACACATGGAATTGGCGCAGGGTGGGGTGCATATGTTGATGTTCTTGGAGAGCGCCGGAGACTGGTGTAGCGGCCGATATAGGGGTTTGTATTTTTGGGGACGACATATAGTGTAGTGTGTGGGTTAGGATACGGCATTTTGTGTGGGCCTTGACACTTTTGTTGACATACATTGCTGTGTTTGTTTGCAGACAACATACAGGAGAATGGATGCATGACTGTAGACGGAACTGTGTCACTCATGTCGACTGGATCGATTTCTGCATACTGGTTGTGGCCAATGGAGACTGTGTTCAACGGGAATGGGATGACCCAGGGCTTTGAGGTGTTGGGCGCCAGACATGGCATACATGTGTATTTAAAATGACACCTTCAAAAACCAATTACACCATGGGTAACCATCCGCAGTCATGTGCAATGTGGTTTGGTTCATGTAGCCTTCCTCAACCTTCCATATCGGGGTACGTCACATTCGTTATTCTTCTCATTTTTACTGTAATCAATTGACATTATGGGCTGTGTCATGGATTATGGGACCTGTTTGACCAACATTATTGGTGACACATGTCCCTTTCTAACTCACCTAGGTGCAGATGTGTGAATTTTGGGAGCTCCCATTGACGTTGATGTAGAGGAGGCCACTCTCAATCGCCGTGTGCCATGTTGTTTGGGGTGACTCCTGGGTGTTTGCCGTCCTTGCTTCAGGGTTGTGTTTTGGGCCCACACAAGAGATCCCATCCTCTTGGCTATAGTGTGTAATGGAAAAGAGGTGTGGGTTGCTGAACCTGCTGACTTGCACACATTTTGGTCTATGTACTCATGTTGTGCTTTCTCATCTACAGGTGCTGATATTGAGGATGCAGAATATCCATGACCGCAATGTTATCGTGGCTCTTGCGTTGGTGGAAGAGCAAATGTGGTATCAGGATCGGTATGAAAGGTTGATGAGGCGCAGACAGCGGCGGATGTGGACCCGTGATTGGCTTCTGAGGCGGGAAACCCGGGGCCACATGCAGCTGTTGCGGGAGCTGGAGCTTAACTGTCCTGATGATTACCGAAACTATCTCCGTATGCCCGAGGACTGTTTCACCTTCCTATTGGAGCGTGTAGGGCCAATGATAGCGCGTCAGGACACTATAATGCGACCATCAGTATCAGCTGCTGAGCGGTTGGCGATCACTTTGCGGTTCCTGGCTACAGGGCAGTCCATGACATCCCTCACATACGTGTCACGTGTCTCCCTGCCCCTGCTGAGCCGCCTGATCCCTGAAACGTGTTGGGCCATCTGGAGAGCTCTGCAGCCAGCCTACATGAAAATGCCATTAACCGCTGCAGAATGGCTGGAAGTGGCCCAAGGGTTTGAAACCCGGTGGAACTTCCCCAACTGTGGCGGGGCATTGGATGGTAAGCACGTGAGGATTACCAAACCTGCCCACTCTGGCTCTTTGTATTACAATTACAAAGGGTATTGTAGTATAATCCTCATGGCTGTAGTAGATGCCAACTATGAGTTCCTCTACGTGGATGTTGGAATGCCTGGTCGCAACTCAGATGGGGGTGTGTTTGCCCTAAGCTCCTTGGCAACACTACTAGGGAATGGTGGGCTAAACTTACCCTCAAATGAGCACACGACCGAACATCTCAACTTTGCGTTTGTGGCGGATGAAGCATTCCCACTTCAGGAACACCTACTGCGGCCATATCCCCAGAGGGCCCTTACTTCTGCGAGACGCATTTTCAACTACCGGCTATCCCGGGCCCGCCGTGTAGTTGAAAATGCGTTTGGGATAATGGCCAATAGATTCCGGATTTTTCATACACCTATACATATGAAACCGGAGTCTATTGACGCGGTAGTGGTGGCCTGCTGTGTGCTACATAACTTCCTGCGTCGTAGGGATAGGGCATCATACACGCCAGGAGGTTAGGTAGATAATGCAGACGCTACAACAGGGGAGCTCCGTCCAGGGTCTTGGCGTGATGAGGCCCATGTGATTGTGCCACTCCAGCCGCAGAGCCATGGCCGCACTCGGCAGGAGGCCAGGGACAGTAGAGAAGCTTACTGCTCCTACTTCAATGGGTCTGGTGCAGTGAGCTGGCAGGACCAGGCCATATAATGTGGCTGGCTCTGGGAGTTGCTTTTTGTGTTTTCAATGGAGGTGACAGCAGGTTAGCTGCACCCCTTTAATGTTTGGTTGACCTTTTCCATTCTCTTTGTTTGCATTATGTGCATGAGTTTTCATTATGTAGTTAGTTAGTTAGTTAGTTTAGGTTATTTTAGTATTTTTTCCATGCACAGTTTGCAATGTGTGGTGATTTGCTTATCCATTGAATTTGCCTGATTAATGTCACCTGCTCTTGAATTCTACAATGTTTTTACTTCATGTATATTTTGTTTGCACAAGACAAGGTCAAGATTCATGCAATATATTAAACCTTTTTCTGTTGGATCCAACATCATCTGTGTGAGCCTGATTACTTGGTGGAGGAGGGCAATGTGATGCAGGGTTGGGTGGGGGCCTGGGATGTCATAGCCACCTATTGGCTGGGATTGTGCACACAATATGTGTGGGTAGCCATGTTTTTCTGAAAGTCTTTTGCCCAACAGTGTTTGTGGCCATTGTGCGTACATGATCCTTTATTTTGTTGTAGGCAGAGGGTCCCCTGCACACAGCACATTGATGCAGGACATATTCTTGTCAGGTGTTTGCTAATACACTGTCACACAGATCTTTGACTTGGTGCCTTGGAAGCTGTTCCACTACATTCACATCTGTCAGCACATATATTAAACCCCATTCAGCCTGTATACATACACATACTTCGCCACAGTTGTCACAGATTTTTGACAGAAAACGCACATACTGTCTTTTGTAAGACGCTAATGTGTGGCACACAAACGCACCTCAGTTCAATCTGCACACGCGGCTGTCACAAGCGCTGATCGTGCGTGACACGGCAAACACTTGTACTACGCACACATAGCCCCGGACCGCTACTTTAATACACACGGGATATGTGACTGGCCACCGCTCTAGCGTGACCCATTACCATCGCTTTGGATGCATTCGCCAGGCTCCGCCATGTCACAAGCGCTTATTCCGTGCCACACTCCGTTCACTAGTACGGCACGTCTCGGCCATCCGCCCTTTCCGTCGTGCCCAATCACAACTCCGTAGTGTTGGCCAATGGTTGTGGTTTGGGCGCGGCGTACAGGTCTGTGGCACGCCTATATGTTTTACGTCCTGCCTTTGTTGCTCCCAGATCACTCTGTGGTGGCTGTGTGTAAAGCTGGTACGCTGAGCTACAGACGGCTACTTGCGACACCCGGCGATGTATGTAGCTGTAGATGTAGCGTAGCGTAGCGCACCTTGTGGCGGCGTGTATAGAGGGTGCGGTTCCCGTTGGTAACCGTTCGGCCGTGCTCGTGCACGTGAAGTTGCCGTTGGTATCCATCCTGTTGTGGCGGCGTGTAAAGGTACCATAAGTGTCTGCAATTCCTTTAGCCCTTACCAAGCTACCATGTGTATAGCCTCTTTTCAAAAACCTCTCATTGAGCGATTTGCATTCAGTCTCATAGGTTTCATTCTGAGTGCAGCACCTCTTGGTCCTAATGAACTCTCCTACAGGAATATTGGCTATTACATGTGATGGATGATTGCTTCTGGCATGCAAAACCATATTACCTGATATTGATTTACGATATAGTGCTGTTTCAACTGCATTCCCATCTATATTCCCATAGTATTTAATGTCAAGAAACGAAATATCTGTTTTTTTGTGTCCATATTGTCTGGACTTTGCAAGTGTGGGTGTAATCCTAAGTATCTGTATCTAATATATAAAAGCCCAAGCTCACTTCCGTCAGTTTCGGCAGGACTTCCGTAACTGTGTCCTCGGCTACGTGACGTCACTGGAGCCCTACACCCCTTCAGGGTGAACCAAGATGGTGGCCGTAAGCGGGAGCGGGACTCAGGCAGCCCCGCCACGCTTACGGCCGCCCCTACACTGCGCAAAACACACACACATCACGGACGGGAGACGACCGCCTTCAGCCAGTCGTCTCCCGCCCGCCACACACCACTTCAGGGAGATTACCGCCTAATGCACTTCGCGGCTCTCATGTAAGGCTCCCGCTCCTCCTGTCTCCTACCCGCGCTCCCCCCCGGTCCTCCTGTCTGCTGCCCGCGCTCCCCCCAGTCCTCCTGTCTCCTGCCCGCGCTCCACCCGGTCCTCCTGCCCCTCTCCGCCCCCCCCGCCCTCTCCGCTCCTCGCGGCCCCCCTTGCTCCCCCAGCCCAGGGCTGCACCATCCATCCGTCCATGCGGGAGGGGGAGCGGCTGTGCAGAAGGAGCCGCCGCTATCCCCACACAGCCACTTCCTGCCTGCCGCCCGCGCCGCGAGCGGCAAGTTTAAGAGCTGTGAGCATGATGCATGTGTTGCTGTGTGCATGATGCATGTGTGTGCTGTGTGCATGATGCATGTGTGTGCTGTGTGCATGATGCATGTGTGTGCATGATGCATGTGTGTGCATGATGCATGTGTGTGCAGGTGTGCTGTGTGCATGATGCATGTGTGCTGTGTGCATGATACATGTATGTGCTGTGTGCATCATACATGTGTGTGCAGCTGTGCTGTATCCATGATACATGTGTGTGCATGATGCATGTGTGTGCAGGTGTGCTGTGTGCATGATGCATGTGTGCTGTGTGCATGATACATGTCTGTGCTGTATGCATCATACATGTGTGTGCAGCTGTGCTGTGTCCATGATACATGTGTGTGCAGGTGTGCTGTGTCCATGATACATGTGTGTGCATGTGTGCTGTGTGCATGATACATGTCTGTGCTGTGTGCATCATACATGTGTGTGCAGCTGTGCTGTGTCCATGATACATGTGTGTACAGGTGTGCTGTGTCCATGATACATGTGTGTGCAGGTGTGCTGTGTGCATTATACATGTGTGTGCTGTGTGCATGATACATGTGTGTGCAGGTCTGCTGTGTGCATGATGCATGTGTGTGCAGGGGTGCTGTGTGCATGATGCATGTGTGTGCAGGTGTGCATGACACGTGTGTGCAGGTGTGCTGTCTGCATGATACATGAGCGCCACGTTAAAGACCTGTGTGCATGATGCATGTGTGTGCTGTGTGCATGATGCATGTGTGTGCAGGTGTGCTGTGTGCATGATGCATAGGTGTGCTGTGTGCATGATACATGTGTGTGCATGATGCATGTGTGCTGTGTGCATGATACATGTGTGTGCAGGTGTGCTGTGTGCATGATGCATGTGTGTGCAGGTGTGCATGATACATATGTGTGCACGTGTGCTGTGTGCATGATACATGAGCGCCAACTTAAAGAGCTGTGTGCATGATGCATGTGTCTGCTGTGTGCATGATACATGTGGGTGAAGGTGTGCTGTCTGCATGATGCATGTGCGTCCAGGTGTGCTGTGTACATGATGCATGTGTGTGCAAGTGTGCTTGCTCCATCCTAATCCACCCCCCCCCCCACTATCCTGCTCCTCTGGCTCCATCCTGCCTCGCTCTCTCCATCCTGCCCTGCTCGCCTCCATCCTGCCCGCTCGCCTCCATCCTGCCCCGCTCGCCTCCATCCTGCCCTGCTCACTCCATTCCGGCCCCCCTGCCACCATCCTGCCCCGCTGGCTCCATCCTGCCCCGCTCCCCACCATCCTGCTCCTCCGGCTCCATCCTGTCCCGCTCACTCCATCCTGCCCCGCCTCCCCACTATCCAACCCTACCCCACTGCCACCATCCTCCTCCTCCGCCTCCATCCTGCCCGCTCCCTCCATCCTGCCCCCCGCCTCCATCCTGCCCCCCGCTGTTCTTGCCCCCCCTCTGCCTCCATCCTGCCCCCCTTCTGCCTCCATCCTGCTCCCCCTCTGCCTCCGTACTGCTCCGCCTGCATCCTGCCTCCCCTCCGCCTCCATCCTGCCCCCCCTCCACCTCCATCCTGCCCCGCCCCCCGGCTCCATCCTGCCCACCTGCCATCCCACACAATCCTGCCCCCCCCCCCGTCACCATCCTGACCCCCTACTCCATCCTGCCCCACCGGCAATTAGCGGTCATGTGACCAATCAGCTGATCGGTTTCCCAGGCAACCACAGGTCCTAAACGCCTGTAGGACCTAGAATATGGAGGTGAGTATCCTCACTTAGGATTTTTTTTACTTTTACTGTGGAGAAGCGGGGAGCCCCGGGGAGCGCAGTATCGCCATATACCATAGTGCTGCTATACATGTACTGTAATGTACCACCATATACCATCGTGCTGCTATACATGTGCTGTAATGTACCGCCATATACTATAGTGCTGCTTTACACTTACTGTAATGTACCGCCATATACTATAGTGCTGCTATACATGTACTCTAATGTACCGCCATATACTATAGTGCTGCTATACATGTGCTGGAATGTACCGCCATATACTATAGCGCTGCTATACATATAATGTAATGTACCGCCATATACCATAGCGCTGCTATACATGTACTCTAATGTACCGCCATATACTATAGTGCTGCTATACATGTACTGTAATGTACTGCCATATACCACAGTGCTGCTATACATGTACTGCAATGTACCCCCATATACCATAGCATTGCTATACATGTCATTTAATGTACCACCATATACCATAGCGCTGCTGTATGTATATCTAATATATATAAAACCCGAAGGCTCACTTCCGTCACTTTGCCCACGACTTCCGTCACTTTGTCATGGCCAAAGTGACGTCACCACAGCGCTACACATGTCCAGGGTGGACCAACATGGCGCCCCTAAGCAGAGCGGGACTCAGGCAGCCCCGCCACGCTTATGCCCGCTCCTACACTGTCCAAAACACACATCACGGCAAGGAAATGACCGGCATTAGCCGGTCGTCTCCCGCCCGCCACACACCACTTCGGGAGATGACCGGCTAATGCCGGTCGTCTCCCGAGTGCCTCGCGCTCGCTCCGGCCGGTTTCACAGGGCAGGCTCCTCCCCCTCACTTCCGGTGCTCGGGGCTGTTGATGGCTCTCAGCGGAATAGCGGCCGCACGGACCGGCCTCCGCTCCTGGACTGGCCCCAGCCTCCGGGGGTCAGCCCTGTGCCGGACCGCCAGCAGTAGGCCAAGTGGCCCTGAGGATACGGAGCCAGCTGGTGTGCAGCCTGAAAGAAGAGAGAGAGGTGTGCAGCCTAGAAAAGGACAGGTGTACTGAGCGGTGATGTCACCGCTCCAGCCTTTCTCCTCACTCCTCCAGCCGGACCTCTCCTCACTCCTCCAGCAGGACCTCTCCTCACCCCTCCAGCACCACCTCTCCTCACCCCTCCAGCACCACCTCTCCTCACCCCTCCAGCGCCACCTCTCCTCACCCCTCCAGCCGCACCTCTCCTCACTCCTCCAGCCGCACCTCTTCTCACCCCTCCAGCCGCACCTCTCCTCACCCCTCCATCCGCACCTCTCCTCACCCCTCCAGCCGCACGTCTCCTCACCCCTCCAGCGCCACCTCTCCTCACCCCTCCAGCCTCCCGCCACATCATACTCTGCTATCCACAGAGCCTCCTCTATACTCTGCTACCCACACAGCCTCCTCTATACTCTGCTACCCACAGAGCCGCCTGTATACTCTGCTACCCACAGAGCCGCCTGTATACTCTACTACCCACAGAGCCGCCTGTATACTCTGCTACCCACAGAGCCGCCTGTATACTCTGCTACCCACAGAGCCGCCCGTATACTCTGCTACCTACAGAGCCGCCTCTATACTCTGCTACCCACAGAGCCGCCTCTATACTCTGCTACCCACAGAGCCGCCTCTATACTCTGCTACCCACAGAGCCGCCTCTATACTCTGCTACCCACAGAGCCGCCTCTATACTCTGCTACCCACAGAGCCGCCTCTATACTCTGCTACCCACAGAGCCGCCTCTATACTCTGCTACCCACAGAGCCGCCTCTATACTCTGCTACCCACAGAGCTGCCTCTATACTCTGCTACTCACAGAGCTGCCTCTATACTCTGCTACCCACAGAGCCGCCTGTATACTCTGCTACCCACACAGCTGCGTCTATACTCTGCTACCCACAGAGCCACCTGTATACTCTGCTACCCACAGAGCCGCCTGTATACTCTGCTACCCACAGAGCCGCCTGTATACTCTGCTACCCACAGAGCCGCCTGTATACTCTGCTACCCACAGAGCCGCCTGGATACTCTGCTACCCACAGAGCCGCCTGGATACTCTTCTACCCACAGAGCCGCCTGTATACTCTGCTACCCACAGAGCCGCCTGTATGCTCTGCTACCCACAGAGCCCCCTGTATACTCTGCTACCCACTGACCCGCCTGTATACACACAATTAATTTCACCGCGCTCCCGATGCTATTGCATCGGGCCCCTGACCACTGCACTCTGCCCCTGACCACTGCACTCTACCCTGACCACTGCACTCTGCCCCTGACCACTACACTCTGCCCCTGACCACTGCACTCTGCCCCTGACCACTACACTCTGCCCCTGACCACTGCACTCTGCCCCTGACCACTGCACTCTGCCCCTGACCACTGCACCCTGCTCTGAGGCAGACTACGAGCCACTGAGCCTCCGTATACTCTGATAACCACTCAGCAGCTGTATAGTCTGCTAACTACTGAGCCCCCATATACCCTGCTAACCATAGGCTAGAATACCCGATTCTTCAGAATCGGGCCGCCATCTAGTTATTCTATATATATACATTGTACAGTACCATTTCTCCTGTCCTGTATACTGGGTGTAATTCTCATTGAGCAAGACATTTTACAGCAATCATGTCCTCAGAAATATATTACATTTCCATTTTATTGGTAAATCTTTAAAACCAAGGCATAATACAAACAGAAATGCCACATCACTGCATTAGGAGAAACAGTTACGTGTTTCAAATGAAAATCTTAGTCATAATGCTAATCCAAATTCAGCAGATGTCTCTATTATATCTAAAAAGGGGGGGAGGGGAGGATGATGATATACAAGGATCACATGATCTGAAAAGACCTGTAAGAATCTACTGTTTTGGTACTGTGAAGGGGGCAACATTTTGGAGCAATGTCTCGGGTTGGAGGAGGCTGCAGGATTCAGCGGGAGGTCATGTGCTCCCACTCATTAGCCTCATTTAATAGTCACTGCACCTGCCGCTGTCTACCACCTCGGTGCTGAAACAGCACTGAGGTGATAGACAGGGGAGCGGCGTATATTACATGTGCCCCCCCCTTTCTTCCCATCGAGGATGTGGACCCACCGTCACCCTATACACTGTGTGCAGAATTATTAGGCAAATGAGTATTTTGATCACATGATGTCCTACTCCAAGCTGTATAGGCTTGAGAGCCAACTACCAAGTGAGTAAATCAGGTGATGTGCATCTCTGTAATGAGGAGTGGTGTGGTGTAATGACATCAACACCCTATATAAGGTGTGCTTAATTATTAGGCAAATGCCTTTCCTTAGGCAAAATGGGTCAAAAGAGAGATTTGACAGCCTCTGAAAAGTCCAAAATTGTGAGATGTCTTGCAGAGGGATGCAGCAGTCTTGTAATTGCCAAACTTTTGAAGCGTGAACACCGAACAATCAAGAGTTTCATGGCAAATAGCCAACAGGGTCGCAAGAAGCGTGTTGGGCAAAAAAGGCGCAAAATAACTGCCCATGAATTGAGGAAAATCAAGCGTGAAGCTGCAAAGATGCCATTTGCCACCAGTTTTGCCATATTTCATTGTTGTAACGTTATTGGAGTATGAAAAAGCACATGGTGTGCTATACTCAGGGACATGGTCAGGAAGGCTGAAAAACGACCACCTTTGAACAAAAAACATAAGATAAAATGTCAAGACTGGGCCAAGAAATATCTTAAGACTGATTTTTCAAAGATTTTATGGACTGATGAAATGAGAGTGACTCTTGATGGGCCAGATGGATGGGCCAGAGGCTGGATCAGTAAAGGGCAGAGAGCTCCACTCCGACTCAGACACCAGCAAGGTGGAGGTGGGATACTGGTATAGGCTGGTATCATCAAAGAGGAACGTGTGGGACCTTTTCAGGTTGAGGATGGAGTGAAGCTCAACTCCTGGACCTACTGCCAGTTTCTGGAAGACAACTTCTTCAAGCAGTGGTACAGGAAGAAGTCGGTATCGTTAAAAAAAAACATGATGTTCATGCAGGACAATGCTCCATCACATGCATCCAACTACTCCACAGCGTGGCTGGCCAGTAAAGGTCTACAAGAAGAAAAAATAATGACATGGCCCCCTTGTTCATCTGATCTGAACCCCATAGAGAACCTGTGGTCCCTCCTAAAATGTGAGATCTACAGGGAGTGAAAACAGTACACCTCTCGGAACAGTGTCTGGGAGGCTGTGGTGGCTGCTGCATGCAAATGGATGGAAGGCTGTTGAGTGTCATCATAAAGAAAGACGCAACTGTGCGTCAAAACGCGTTGTGGCATACTGGACCCCTGCTGTTCGTGCAATAAAGTTTTGGTAATATAATCATCAATCCGTGGTTTCTTTATCACTCCAAACTTCTGACACCGCTTGTTTTCTATCTACTAATCATAAAGAAAGGTGGCTATATTGTTCACTCATTCTTTTTGTGTTTTGTTTTTGCATGTCAAAAATGTTTATTTCTAAATGTTGTGAAGGTATTACCTGGTGAAAATAAACATTGAGATGGGAATATATTTGGGTTTTATTAAGTTGCCTAATAATTCTGCACAGTAATAGTTACCTTCACAAACAGATATACTCCTAAGATAGCCAAATCTAAAAAAAAAAACACTCCAACTTCCAAAAATATTAAGCTTTGATATTTAGGAGTCTTTTGGGTTGATTGAGAACATAGTTGTTGATCAATAATAAAAATAATCTTCTAAAATACAACTTGCCTAATAATTCTGCACACAGTGTATGTCCCTTGCCTGCACACAATGACCCACCATCCCGGATATGGCCCCTACCTGTTACACTATATGGCCCCCGCTGGCGTGCAGACTGTAAAATAACAAACATAGTTACTCACCTTCCGAGGATCGCTCCGTGCTTCAGCTGAGTGGTGACTATGCCAGCATCAGGTCACGTGATCAGCACAGCACAGTGATGTCATCACTGTGCTCCCCAGTCACATGATCCGATGGCCAGGACCGACGCTGGAAGTCACCGCTCAGCTGAAGCACGGAGCGATCATCGGAAGGTATGTAAAAGTGTTTGTTATTTTATAGTCTGCACGCCAGCGGGGGCCATATAGTGTAATGGGGGGGCTATATCCGGGACGGTGGGTCAATGTGTGCCAGCATGGGACATATAGGGTAATGATGGGGCCACATCCTCGATGGGGGGGCACATGTAATATGCGCCACTCCCCTATCACCTCTTGTGACGGGGGGGCCATATCCGGGATGGTGGGGCAATGTGTGCCAGCAGGGGACATATAGGGTGATGGTTGGGCTATGTGTGCCAGCACAGGGGGACATATAGGGTGACGGTGGGGCTATGTGCACCAGCACAGGGGGACATATAGGGTGACAGTGGTCCTGTGTATACCAGCAAAGGGGGACATATAGCATGACGGTGGCCATGTGTTATCACAGAGGGCTTTGTGCCAGCACTGGAGGCCAAGTGCCGTCACAGGGGCCATGTGCCATCACAGGGGGACATGTGCCAGTACTGGGGGACATGTGCCATCACAGGGGGCCATGATCCAGCACTGGGGTCCATGTGCCATCACAGGGGGACATGTGCCATCATAGGGGGCCATGATCCAGCACTGGGGTCCATGTGCCATCACAGGAGGAAATATGCCATCACAGGGGGCCATGTGCCAGCATTGGGGACCATGTGCCAGCATCGGGGGACATGTGCCATCACAGGAAGAAATGTGTCATCGCAGGAGATCATGTGCCAGCACTGGAGGACTTGTGCCATCACAGGAGGACATGTGCCATCATAGGGGGCCATGTGCCATCACTGGGGCCATGTGCCATCACAAGGGAACATGTGCCATCACAGGTGGCTGTGATCCAGCACTGGGAGCCTTTTGCTATCACAGGGTGTCATGTGCCATCACAGGGGAATATGTGCCATCACAGGAGGAAATGTGCCATCACTGGGGGCCATGTGTCAGCACTGGGGGCCATGTGCCATCATATGCAAGATAATGGGGCCATATCCAGGATGGGGGCTATATCCCAGGATGGGGACATATATATACCAGAATGGGAGGGGGCATGTTCCAGGGTGGAGGACAAATATGCTGATTGTAAGACTGGCACTGTTTTTATCTGTTCCTTCACCAAGTTTGGGGGTGAGTCTTATAATCCGGTATGTCTTATAAAGTGAAAAATGCGATATGTGTGAGATATATATATATATATATATATATATATATATATATATATATATATATATAAAATCAAATCTTAACCCTTTCAGAGCTCTTGTGTCCAGATTCAATATCCAATAAGCCTCGCACTGGTGCAAAGCGGGCGTAATATCTCTGCCTCTCTTGGGGGTGTGGACTTTCTCTAAAACCACCACCGTAAGTCCCGTTACATCTCCATTATGTTTATTGATGAAATGCTGAGAGGCACCAGAAGATGAACGAGTGGTTTTATTTTGGTCATCACAGATATGTTCTTGTACTCGTTTCCTTAATGTACAGGTTGTACATCCCATGTACTGTAATTTACCTTTAGTGCAATTCATCTACAATCTCTTCACCTACTTAACTGTCTTCTTATGGTTGCAGGAAAACTTCTCTCCATAAGGTAGATAGCAAGTTCCCAGATCTTGTCTTAGCCCACTCACACAGCCAGATCAGAATATCCCACACACTACACTGATGAGGGGCAGTTACCCCGAAACGCAGTGTCTGTAGTTTGGGGTTCTGATCTGGCACAAATCCCTTAGTCATATTTAAAAGCTTGTTGGAAAGTGATTATGACTTTGAGGAGCTGCTTAAAGGTGGCACTGGAGTTATTCCACTTCCTTACTGAAGTGCAAAATTGGGACTGGAATATGGATTTTTCAATTTTTTTACATACAGACATAACCCACAGATTTTCTGACCGCACTTAAATGATTTGGATGTTGACAACCAATTTTTGTTCTTATTTTTATTGGAGAGAATGGAGGTATGATCACTGAGGGAAACTAAATTCCCAATATTGATTTTTTTTCCTCGGTACACATTTTATACCATCCTTCAATATTTGATTAAGAGTATTGTCAGCATGAAGGATTGGTTCATATTTCCAGATGATATTTGCGATAAAAAATAAGACATCGCTATAATTGGTAGAAAAAATCTGAGGTATATTTTAAAATCTGAAACAGATTCATTCATTTGTCAAAGATACTGGTCTCTGGTTTTTTTAGTCAGCCAGGTTTTTTTGGTCTTTTTATCATCTTCTATATACATAATCGCCAGTTTTGCGCTTCCGGCCACTGTGCCGGTATCGCGAGCCGCCGGCAACTGGCCAGAAGCGCAAAACGCCTGTCGCCGGACACCACCACCTACCACCACCAATGACCGCCGCTCCCCCGCACCATGTTCCCGCTCGCCCGCCCCCAGGGCCGCACTGTCCATTGCACAGTGTCAGACCTGAGTCCCCAGCGGCAGCAGCCAGGGGGAGCGGCTTTACAAAAGGGGCCAGCGCCATGTCTGCCACACACCCCCTCACCCACAAGGCAATTATGTGAATACACGCCCCCCCCCCCCCCCGTACAGTCTTACCGCTGGCCTGTGATGAGTTTACACGGCCTGTGGTGACGTCACTTTCATGGGCGGGGCCAGACCAAATGACAGTGAAGTCACCACAGGTCCTTAAGCTCACACAGATTCACGGAGTAGGAGCACAAACAGCAGCTGCCAGGTACCTGCAGCCCGCCCTCAACCCTGCACTGCTCCCTGCACTGTCCTCATCCCTGTACTGCCCCCTGCCCTCAGCCCTGCACTGCCCCCTGCCCTCAACCCTGCACTGCTCCCTGCACTGTCCTCATCCCAGTACTGCCCCCTGCCCTCAGCCCTGCACTGCCCCCTGCCCTCAGCCCTGCTCCCTGCACTGTCCTCATCCCTGCACTGCCCCCTGCCCTCAGCCCTGCACTGCCCCCTGCCCTCAGCCCTGCACTGCTCCCTGCACTGTCCTCATGCCTGCACTGCCCCCTGCCCTCAGCCCTGCACTGCCCCCTGCCCTCAGCCCTGCACTGCTCCCTGCACTGTCCTCATCCCTGCACTGCCCCTTGCCCTCAGCCCTGCACTGCCCCCTGCACTGTCTTCATCCCTGCACTGCCCCCTGACCTCAGCCCTGCACTGCCCTCAGCCCTGCACTGCCCCCTGCACTGTCCTCATCCCTGCACTGCCCCCTGCCCTCAGCCCTGCACTTCCCCCTGCACTGTTCTCATCCCTGCACTGCCCCCTGCCCTCAGCCCTGTGCTGTCCTCAGCCCTGCACTGCCCCCTGCCCTCAGCCCTGCACTGCCCCTGCACTGTCCTCAGCCCTGCACTGCCCCCTGCACTGTCCTCAGCCCTGCACTGCCCTCAGCCCTGCACTGCCCCCTGCCCTCAGCCCTGCATTGCCCCCTGCACTGTCCTCATCCCTGCACTGCCCCCTGCCCTCAGCCCTGCACTGCCCCCTGCACTGTCCTCATCCCTGCACTGCCCTCAGCCCTGCACTGCCACCTGCACTGTCCTCATCCCTGCACTGCCCCCTGCCCTCGGCCCTGTGCTGTCCTCAGCCCTGCACTGCCCCTGCACTGTCCTCATCCCTGCACTGTCCTCATCCCTGCACTGCCCCCTGCACTGTCCTCAGCCCTGCACTGCCCCCTGCCCTCAGCCCTGCACTGCCCCCTGCCCTCAGCCCTGCATTACCCCCTGCACTGTCCTCATCCCTGCACTGCCCCCTGCCCTCAGCCCTGCCCCGTGCACTGTCCTCATCCCTGCACTGCCCCCTGCCCTCAGCCCTGCACTGCCCCCTGCACTGTCCTCATCCCTGCACTGCCCCCTGCCCTAAGCCCTGTACTGTCCTCAGCCCTGCACTGCCCCCTGCCCTCAGTCCTGCACTGACCCTGCACTGTCCTCATCCCTGCACTGTCCTCATCCCTGCACTGCCCCCTGCACTGTCCTCATCCCTGCACTGCCCCCTGCCCTCAGCCCTGCACTGCCCCCTGCCCTCAACCCTGCACTGTCCTCATCCCTGCACTGCCCCCTGCCCTCAGCCCTGCACTGCCCCTGCACTGTCCTCATCCCTGCACTGCCCCCATCCTGCACTGCCCCCTGCACTGTCCTCATCCCTGCACTTCCCCCTGCACTGCCCCCTGCCCTCAGCCCTGTGCAGTCCTCAGCCCTGCACTGCCCCCTGCCCTCAGCCCTGCACTGTCCTCATCCCTACACTGCCCCCTGCCCTCAGCCCTGCGCTGTCCTCATCCCTGCACTGCCCCCTGCCATCAGTCCTGCACTGCCCCTGCACTGTCCTCATCCCTGCACTGCCCCCATCCTGCACTGCCCCCTGCACTGTCCTCATCCCTGCACTTCCCCCTGCACTGCCCCCTGCCCTCAGCCCTGTGCTGTCCTCAGCCCTGCACTGCCCCCTGCCCTCAGCCCTGCACTGTCCTCATCCCTACACTGCCCCCTGCCCTCAGCCCTGCGCTGTCCTCATCCCTGCACTGCCCCCTGCCATCAGTCCTGCACTGCCCCCTGTCCTCACCCCTGCACTGTCCTCACCCCTGCACTGTCCTCACCCCTGCACTGTCCTCATCCCTGCACTGCCCCCTGCCCTCAGCCCTGCACTGCCCCCTGCCTACTGGCCTCAGCCCTGCACTGGCCTCAGCCCTGCGCTGGCCTCAGCCCTGCGCTGCCCCCTGCCCTCATCCCTGCACTGCCCCATGCCTTCAGCCCTGCGCTGTCCTCAGCCCTGCACTGCCCCCTGCCCTCATCCCTGCACTACCCCTGCCATCAGCCCAGCACTGCCCTCAGCCCTGCACTGTCCTCAGGCCTCATCCCTGCACTGCACCCTGCCCTGCACTGTGCCCTGCCTTTTGCCCTGCCCTCATCCCTGCACTGCCCTCAGCCCTGCCCCGTGCACTGTCCTCATCCCTGCACTGCCCCCTGCCCTCAGCCCTGTACTGTCCTCAGCCCTGCACTGCCCCCTGCCCTCAGTCCTGCACTGCCCCTGCACTGTCCTCATCCCTGCACTGTCCTCATCCCTGCACTGCCCCCTGCACTGTCTTCATCCCTGCACTGCCCCCTGCCCTCAGCCCTGCACTGCCCCCTGCCCTCAACCCTGCACTGTGCTCATCCCTGCACTGGCCCCTGCCCTCAGCCCTGCACTGTCCTCATCCCTGCACTGCCCCCATCCTGCACTGCCCCCTGCAGTGTCCTCATCCTGCACTGCCCCCTGCACTGTCCTCATCCCTGCACTTCCCCCTGCACTGCCCCCTGCCCTCAGCCCTGTGCTGTCCTCAGCCCTGCACTGCCCCCTGCCCTCAGCCCTGCACTGTCCTCATCCCTACACTGCCCCCTGCCCTCAGCCCTCGCTGTCCTCATCCCTGCACTGCTCCCTGCCATCAGTCCTGCACTGCCCCCTGTCCTCACCCCTGCACTGTCCTCACCCCTGCACTGTCCTCACCCCTGCACTGTCCTCATCCCTGCACTGCCCCCTGCCCTCAGCCCTGCACTGCCCCCTGCCTACTGGCCTCAGCCCTGCACTGGCCTCAGCCCTGCGCTGGCCTCAGCCCTGCGCTGCCCTCAGCCCTGCGCTGCCACCTGCCCTCATCCCTGCACTGCCCCCTGCCTTCAGCCCTGCGCTGTCCTCAGCCCTGCACTGCCCCCTGCCCTCATCCCTGCACTACCCCTGCCATCAGCCCAGCTCTGCCCCCTGCCCTCAGCCCTGCACTGTCCTCAGGCCTCATCCCTGCACTGCCCCCTGCCCTGCACTGTGCCCTGCCCTCAGCCCTGCACTACCCCCTGCCCTCAGCCCTGCACTGACCCCAGCCCTGCACTGTCCCCTGCCCTAAGCTCTGCACTGGCCTCAGCCCTGCACTGCCCCCAGCCCTGCACTGTCCCCTGCCCTAAGCTCTGCACTGGCGTCAGCCCTGCGCTGTCCTCATCCCTGCACTACCCCTGCCATCAATCCTGCACTGCCCCTTGCCCTCAGCCCTGCACTGCCCCCTGCCCTGCACTGTGCCCTGCCTTCTGCGCTGCCCCCAGCCCTGCACTGCCCCCAGCCCTAAGCTCTGCACTGGCCTCAGCCCTGCTCTGTCCTCATCCCTGCGCTACCCCTGCCATCACTCCTGCACTGCCCCTTGCCCTCAGCCCTGCACTGTCCTCAGCCCTCATCCCTGCACTGTGCCCTGCCTCCTGCCCTGCCCTCAGCACTGCCTTTAGCCCTGCACAGCCCTCTGACCTGCACTGCCCTCTGCCCTACACTGCCCTCTGTCCTACACTGCTCTCAGCCTTTGCACTGCCATCAGCCCTGCCCTCAGCTCTGCACTGCCCTGCCCTCAGCCCTGCACTGCCCTGCCCTCAGCCCTGCACTGCCCTGCCCTCAGCCCTGCACTGCCCCCTGCCCTCAGCCCTGCACTGCCCTCAGCCCTACACTGCCCTCAGCCCTGCACTGCCCTCAGCCATGCCCTCCACCCTAAACTGCCCCCAGCCTTTGCACTGCCCTCAGCCTTTGCACTGCCCCCTGCAATGCCCTCTGCACTGCCCTCAGCCTTTGCACTGCCCTCTGCTCTGCCCTCAGCCTTTGCACTGCCCCTAGCCCTGCACTGCCTCCTGCACTGCCCTCTGCTTTGCACTGCCCTCTGCACTGCCCCCTGCTCTGCCCTGCACTGCCCCCTGAACTGCCCTCTGCTCTGCACTGCCCCCTGCACTGCCCTTTGCCCTACACTACCTTCAGCCTTTGCACTGCCCTCAGTGATGCACTGCCCTCAGTCCTACCCTCAGCACTGCACTGCCCTCAGCCCCACCCTCTGCACTGCCTTCAACCATGCACTGCCTCTTGCACTGCCCCTTCCCCGCACTGCCCTCAGCCTCGCATTGCTGTCAGCCCTGCACTGCCCTCAGTCCTGCCCTCAGCCTTGGACTGTCCTCAATTCTACCCTCAGCCCCACCCACTGCCCTCAGCCCCACCCACTACCCTCAGCCCCACCCACTGCCCTCAGTCCCACCCACTGCCCTCTGTCCTACCCACTGCTCTCTGTCCTACCCACTGCCCTCAGTCCTACTCACTGCCCTTCCCTCTGCCCTGCCCTTCCCTCTGCCCTTCCCTCTCCCCTGCCCTTCCCTCTGCTCTGCCCTCTACCCTCTGCCCAGCACTGGCAGAGAGCAAGGGCGAAAGGGGAGAGACGGCCACCACCCCCAGCACCACAGAGCCCGCCCCTGTCATGTTATCACTGCTCTCCCGATCACGCGCCGCTGACACTGGCCGGAAGCGCAAAAACACTGCCGCCAACACCACATACCCCTACACCCCAACCACTGCTCGCTCCAAGCACCGCCTGCCGCTCACCCGCCACATCCTCCCGCTCACACCCGCTCCCCCCGCCGCTCACCCGCTCCCCCGCCACTCACCCGCTCCCTGCCACATCCTCCCACTCCCCCGCCGCTCCCTCGCCACTCACCCGCTCCCTGCCACATCCTCCCGCTCCCCCGCCGCTCACCCGCTCCCTGCAACATCCTCCCGCTCCACCCCGACCACATATTACCAGTATATACACTAATGCTATAATACCGCCAGACCATAACACATATTACCAGCATATACAGTGATGCTATAATACTGCCAGACCATAACACATTACCTGCATGTGCCACCCTGCCCCATGTGACACGTCGCTATATAGTAAATCAGCTATTGAGGCGACAAGTTACAGCGGGGCCCGAAAAGACGTCTGCCCAGTACTGTACTAAACAGCTGATGTGCATGACTATGAGGTTCAGCTGAGATGTATTATGAGGTTCTGCAGTAGCTCTGTTGAATTATGAGGTTTGGCAGCAGCTAAGTTGTACAATGATGTTCTGCAGCAGATCAGTTGTATAATGAGGTTCTGCAGCAGCTGAGGTGTATTAGGAGGTTCTGCAGCAGATTAGGTGTATTATGACGTTCTGCAGCAGATTAGGTGTATTATGAGGTTCGCCAGCAGCTCAGCTATATTATGAGATTCTGCTGCAGCTGAAGTGTATTATGAGGTTCTGCAGCAGCTGAGGTGTATTATGAGGCCCTGCTGCAGCTCA